>PVKH010007780.1:0-19956 GCA_004027955.1 Chaetophractus vellerosus | reverse complement strand
ATAAAAATATTTACAACAGAGAAGAAAGCAAGAAAAACATCTTCAAGAAACAAGTTCTACTTATTATTTCTGATCTAGGCTCGGACAAAAGCTAAGGTGACATAATACTTGGAAACTTCTTAGCCAAGAAACGTTTATAAAGTAAGACATTACAGGTTTATAAAGTAAGAATACAGCATGAAAATTTCCATTTAGGAACCAACCATTAGGAAGATATACAAACTTGAACATGGTTCAGTGTTAAAAACCATTCATTATGCTTGTGTGTAAAAGACTTGTTCTTAGGAGCCCATGGTTCTACAAGATGGACCTTTCATTGAAAAGACAATTCAGATTCAGACTGCATGGCCTGGGAGGGTGACATAATAAAATCTGTAAATATTTTAAGTGATTATGTGTAAATATCTTACATGGGAAAGCCCATATTTCTTTTTATCCTTTACTATATTTCATGTTGACTCTTCCAATAATTTGCGTGCTATTTCCCAGTTGTGAAATGCCCTTGATTGCCAGTGATTAAGACTAAATGAGGAGACTGCACTCCTCCCCCAGGTGGTTGTTAGAAAACATTTGAGTCACAGTGATTTGTTTGGTGAATTTAGAAAGTGCCTCTCCCCAGCAATCTTGAGTTTACATAAATAAGCATACCACACTAATACATTTATTTGCACTGCAGGTTTCTGATCTGAAGTAGCCACTTTTTTTTAATGGTTTAGCAAATCAGAAGCATGTTTGGAAAAACAAGGCTTAAACTTCTAGATTCATGATTTTATACATATTAAAGAAACCAGATCTGAACTGCTTGAGAATGTGGACATTTGACATTGTGAGGGTAACATAACTCAATTAGTGATGGCATAAGTCCCAGTTCAATTACAGAATGACTAGGGAAATATACACATATGACTTATCTTTTGGTTCCATTAAAAGCAACAACCTGGACAAAACAAACAAACAATGATGTACCAAGAAATTATTAAGAAGTAGCCATTAGGAGAGAAAATATAGGCGTTACAATGTAAGGCAGTGCCTGCCACTATACCTGCACAAAGTTGAGGTGCCATCCAATGGTCTACTTATGTTGAGTAATTACATGAACATCAACATTCTGGCAAAATAAATAAATAACTTTTTTTTAAAAATCTGTGAGATGGATCAAATATTTTCACTGTTTTTTTTTTCAGATAGTTGTGAAAATGTCTCATGCTCTGATCTGCCTCATAACTTTACAATATGTAATTCCCTCCTCTGGGAATGTCCATCTCTTGTTTTCTGGTCATGCTCCTTCTCAATCTCCAAGTCTTGCCTCAAGACTCACCCCCTGGTTGTGGACTCCCTCCACCCTTGCAGAACAAGCCAAGATATCCTTACTCTTTACTCCCATAGCACACTCCACAAAACTCTGTTTCATTTATTTAGTAATATGTGCCCCCTTTTAGAAAATCCTGAGCTCTCTGAGTTCACGTGCTTTATGTTATCCATTTTCATATTTTCAGGGCTTTGAATGAGGTACTATAACCATATTAGGTGCTCAATAAAAGTTCAATGCCTGGGGCCGGCTCGATAGCCCAGTGGATAGGGCACCGGCATACCACATGGGAGGCCCTGGGTTCGATTCCCGGGGACTTCTCCTAGCGGGCAGACCGCCTTGAGAATGGCAAGCCGCCATGGGCGGGCCGGAGCCGCCGTGGGCAGGGCAAGAAGCTGCCACGGACATGGCAAGAGCCGCCACGGGCAGGGCAGGTCGCCCGCGGATGGAGCGCAGCCAGCCACCCGCGAACTGAAAGCCGGCCGTGAACAGACGCAGAGACCACCCACAAGCGGGCAGAGCCGCACCTGCGCAGTTACCACTCTCGGCGCGTCGCCGCAGCGGGGGGAAGGGGAGATATGCAATAAAATAAATAAATCTTTAAAAAAAAAAAAAAGTTCAATGCCTTCATGAGAGGGTTCTTAAAAGTGTTGTCTATGAAACCCTGGTGGGTTCTGCAAGGTCAAAACTGATTTTACACTAATACTAAGAAGTCATTTGTCACATTCACTTGTTGACATTGGCTCTGATGATGTAAAACCAATGGTGGGTAAAACTGCTGGTGTCAGAGCATGAATCAAATCAATGAAGCAAAGTCGACTGGATACCATTATATTCTTCACTGCTTTGCACTCGCAGGAAAACAGTGCCAGCTTCGCTTAGGAATGTCTTTGATTAAGAAGTAAAAAGGGTTAATTTTATTAAATATTGACCCCCTAGCACATATCTTTTAAATATTCTGTGTGGTAAAATGGCAAGTATAGAATGAAAGCCCATCTGCTATATATTGCAGTGCAATGATTTTCTTGAGGAAAAGCCCTTGTCTGATTGTTTGAGTTGCAAGCTGAACTAACTGCTTTATTGTTGGAAACCCATTTTTACTTGAAAGAACACTGACAGACAAACTATAGTTATTCAGAATTGGGAATTGGGAATAAATGTTCACAGAATTCAATGATATAAGCCTGCCACTTCAAGGAAAACAACTGACAGTGTATGCTGCAGATGATAAAATTCAAATTTTTAAGTAAAAATTAGAATTTTTGAAAAAATGTGCAACTTCCACTTCGTGCTTAACAGTTTCCTAATACTTAAAGACTTTTCTGACCAGATCAGTGGTTATATTTATGAATATGAGTTTTTGATATTTTATGATGAAATATGTCAACATTTGGAAGATCTATGAATTAGTTCCAGTTATCCATAAACAGGTGCCAAGATGAAATTAGACATGCAAGAGAATTCTTGAGGGAAACATCTGTGAAGGCTAAAGGGAAAGGAGCCTCAGAGGGCAGCAAGAGCAGGTCTGACACCTATGAGGGAGTAGGGAAGGAAAGCAGATGGGGTGAAATGAGTTTTGGACTGTTGTGAAGTTCCAGGAATATTTTGGCCAGGACCATGGCAAATCCTGGAGCCAAGGTCACCAGTTTAAGGAGGTCTGCATCCTACAGGGATGGGCTATGCTCTGTCCTTGGTTGGAAGGAGTCCATAGGAAGTATGACCGCCCTGCAACTGTGTTGGTGGGTCCAGAAGTGCCACAGCAGGGGCCATCAATCAATTGTGTTTGCTCCTGTAGGAGATCTGAGCAGTGCATTTTCATGGCCCCCACAATCTGTATAACTCAGTGAACTGAATTTTCCAAAGGACTAATGCATGTTGTTACATAATCATATGTGAATGAACTATCCACTTAAACTGAGTACAAAAAGTTCATTGATATGGTCCCAGATTCCACAATGCAATGAACATTTATATAATGTTTGGTATTTAGGAAGCTAACATTTGTTGAATATTGGTATAATATCAAAGAATAGGCTCAATCATCTGAAAAGGCTATTAAAATACTCAGCCTTTCTCCAACCACATGTATATGTGAGCCCAGATTTTCTTTGTACACTGTTCTTCAACAAGAAGAACATATCTCAACAGATTGAATGAGAAGCATATATGAGAATCCAGCTATCTTTATCAAGCCAGATATTAGAGAGAGCTGCAAAAATATAAAACAATGCCCTCTTCTTTACTAATTACTTTTTTTGGAATGTAGAGTTATTGTTCATTAAAACATTATTTATGTTAACATGGAGTGGATTTGTTATTATTTTAAAGTGAATTGATAAATATTTTTAAAGTTTCTCAGTTTCAGTTTCTAAAATAGTAAGTGTAAATAGATATAACCTACATAACAAAAGGTCTCTAGGGACCTGAGTAAATTTTAAGAGTATAGAGTAGTCCTGAGAGAAAAACGGTTTGGCAACCACTGGATTAATGGATTACTGTATTTGGGTATGAGCAATGAAACAAAGTCTGTATACCATGGAAAGATGTGGAGAATGTGGTAGCCAAGAGTGTGGCTCTGGAGTCAAACAATAGATTTAGATTCTGACTTCAATATTTACTTAACTGGGTGACTTTGGACAAATGACAAATTCTCTGAGCTTCTTTATTCTCATATGTAGATGATAATACCTACAACATAGGGATGTTGTAAAGATTAAGTCAGAGAATCATTATAAAGAACTCATTATAATGGGGGTGAAGCAGTAAAGCTCAACAAAGTTTAGTTTCTCCTAGTGAATTTTTTTTTTTTTTTAGGTACCGGTGCTGGGGACTGAACCCAGGACCTCGTATGTGGGAAGCCGGCGCTCAACCAGAGCTACACTGGCTCCCCTGAAATATTTTTTTCATATTTTTGTTTGTTTGTTGCTTGCTGTTTTTTGTGTTTTAGGAGGTACCAGGGATCAAACCTGGGACCTTGTATGTGGGAAGCTGGCATTCAACCACTTGACCTATATCCACACCCAAGAAATTCTTTCTATTGATTACTGACAATATTATTACTCTACTAGTAGTAATTTTATCCCTTAGGAAAGCAAAATAAACACCTGTTCACTTTCACTTCACAGTGTTGTACATCAAATGGTCTTTGAACACTCTGTCAGAACTATGCAGAGTGCTAATTAAAAATGCAGAAAACCAAGGTGTCAGATTAATTAACGTTGTTGTTGTTTTTTTTTTTTAATCAGTGTTGTTGGAACAACAAAATATCTGTGTCTTAGTTTTCCAGGCTGCAGTGACAAATATCACAAACAACTTTTGGCTTAACAACGGGAATTTATTGGCTCATGGTTTTCAGGCTAGGAAAAGGCCAAAATCAACACATTAGCAGTGTGATGCTTTCTCTCAGTCTGTAACATTCTGGTCCTTGGGGTTTCTTGGCTTATCTCTCAGCCTTGCGTCTCATGGAAATGTCCGCTCCTTTCTCTTCTGGAAGATTTCCGTTGACTTCTAGCTCTGGCTCCTCCCCATGGCTTTCTCCCACTATGTTTGAATATCTTCTGTTTATAAAGGACTCCAGGAATCCAGATTAGGCCCACCCTGCTTCAGTTGGATCATACCTTAACTAAAAATAACAACTTCAAGACATCCTATTTATAATGTATTCACACAGAAATGTGGGTTAAGATTAAGAACATGTCTAAATTGGGGTACATAATTCAATCTACCACAAGTATCAAAAAAAAATAAATGCATCACAAACCCTACTGCGTTAGTTACACACATACACACACTCATTTGATCATACTTAACATAAACAACAGAACTATAAAGCTTCCAGAAGAAAACATAGGAGAATATCTTTGTGATTTTGTGCCAAGCAGAGATTTCTTAAAACAGACCAAAAAATGCACTAACAATAAAGAAAAAAAAGATACATTTTTCATCAAAATTAAAAATTTCTATTTATCAAAAGTAACCTTTAAAAATGATAAGCTACAAATGTAAAAATTATTTGTAACTCATGTAAGTGACAAAAATCTTGTATGCTGAATATAGAAAGGATACCTAAAAATGAATGATTAGAAGAACTTAATTAAGAATGCCTGAATGATTAGAACAGACCCTTCACAGGCAATGATATTACAAATGGCCAATAAACACATGACTAAACACGTGAAAAGTTTGCTCAATCTTTTTTATTAGAGGGAAAAAACTCTAACACCAAATGTTGGTGAGGTCACTGAACAACCAGAACTCTCCTGCACTGCTGTGGAGAGTGTGAAATGATGCACCCATTTTGGTGACGTGTTTATAATTTCTATCCCATGAACCAGCAGTTTTTCTCCTAGCTATTTATCCAAGAGAAATGAAAACATATGTTTATAAAAAGAAGTGCATAAGAATGTTTACAGCAGTCTTATTCACAACAGTCAAAAACTGGAAACAACTCAAAGGTTCATCAACAAGAAAATAATGAACAATTTGTGATTTACTCAAGCACAATAAGTATTAGGCAGCAATAATAAAAAAGAATGAACTATTGAAGCATGCAACTATATGGATGAATCCTAAAAATATTATGTTGAACAAAAAAAAAGCCATGTACACAAGGGCACATACACTATAATTCGATTTATATAAAATCCAAGAACAGATGAAGCTAATCTGTGGGATAGAAAATCAGAAAGCAAGGAAAGGGGGTGGGCAAGCAAGAGCGAAGGTTAGGGGAAATGGAATTTTCTAGAAAAGGGCACAAGGGCACTTCCTGTGATGATGGAAGTATTCTATATCTTGTTTTGGAAGGTGATTACATGGTTGTATATCATTGCTAATACTCATTGAACAGAATACCCAAAATATGTGCATTTCATTTAATGTTAATTATGTATCAATAAAATATATAAATGATGATGATGATGATGGTGATGATAAAGCAGCTATCTGGATCTCACTGCAGACCTGTTAAATAAAAATTCTGAGCATATGAACCAGGGACCTTTATGTTATACAAACCTCTCAAACAATTCTGCTGAACCCTAGGGTCTTGACACAGCCTTGTTCTCATCATTAGAAATACTAGCATTTATTGCAACTGGGAGTCACACAGGGCCTGCCGTGCCTCAGAGCTTTTCCCCAGGAATCCCCCAGCCTTGGTCTCCTGAAGCGCTTTCTATCATATCATTCATCAGCTTCTCATAAAGATTTAACCTGACCTGCAGATTACCTTGTAAAAGGCATGTCAACACTACTTTGTAGAGTATAAATTCCTAAGCCCAGGCCGTCTGGTACATCTTTGTTGACTTCCCACAAAGTTTCTTGTGATGAGTTTTCAGGGAAACTTTTACTTTATTAACTCCCTCTGCCTTGCAGCATTGCCCCAGGACCAGTCACAACCTCTTAAACACCAGAGGGAAAGCCCAGGCAGAGGGAATTTCAGAGCCATCCAGCCTAAGCCTGGGCATGAGTCAGCAGCAGTGCCATGGCAAGGAGCCGGTAGGCAGCCCAGGGCTAGGCCTAGACCACAGAAGTGTGAGGGGATCCTGGGCTTTTCTAAGAAAGCCCACAAAGCCAGAGGTTTAGGAAAGCAACTTGGACCATTTTTCCCAGCAAGCCTAGCTTCACACCCAGGCTCAGCCCTGCATCCAAGTAAATCGATGTAATCCTGTTTTCACAGTACCTCTTCCCAAAAACCTGACAAGAGGCCCTCCTGGCACCAGGTATTGAATCAGGTGAAAGGAAGGTTTCAGCAGCCTCTAGCCAGATCTCTGAAAACAAAGCCCCATTGCTGTAAAGACAGTGAAAACAAAGGCAGCCTACAAAACCTGAACATGTTTTTGTCACATTTCCTTTTGAAAGCCATTATGCAATCTTCAAAAACTGAGATCCAAGATTCTATACAGCTTGAATTAAGGGCTGAGTCACTCGTTCCATTGATTGCACATTCTAAATGGATGGGCACCATTCCACTGGGACTAACAAATGTATTTTATCCATGGTTAGCAGCAGTCAACAGTTGTCAAAAAGGTTTGAGGTCCTATTAGTGTCAGGCACTTAGAAAGCAACATATGTGAATAATCTCATTTAATGCTTACAGCAAACTAATGAAGCAGAGACTATTATAATTACCATTTTACAGATGAGAAAACTGAAGCTAAGAGAAATTAAATAATGGACCTAATGTCACTCAGCTAAGAGACAGGAGAACTGCATTAAGACCCAGGTAGTCTTACCTCAGGAGGCATTCACTTCTTCAACAAATTTATGCACTGAGTAAAAATTTATTAAACACACCTAGTTTATACCTGATACCACTTTAAGCCCTGGGAAAACAATGGCAAATCAAAGTCCCTAAACTCATGTAGCCTACATTCTCATGGAGAATACAGAGAAAGAATGAATAAATATTTATGGTATAGTAAGCAGTGATAAAAGATTAAAAATGATGTTGGAGGTTGGGGTGCAACTTAGCTTGATAGGGATCCCAAGAGGAGATCCCTTGATAGGACACCTCATTGTATAGGTGTCTTTGTAATGAGACCTAACTGAAGGTATAAAGGAATACATTTATAAGGAGAGATTTCCAGGCAGTGGCAAATGTTTGTATTGAACAGTTGTCCCATTGAAGGGACAGAGAAGAGGCACATGGGGATATAGAGGGAAAGCTAAGTAAAGAGTAGTAGGAAATGTAGTAAAAAGGTGCGTGTGGCAAATCTTGTAGAACATTTGTGGTTCATTTTATTCTGAGGGTGATGGGGAGCTATTTTAGTCAGAGTTCTCTTGGGAAACAGAATCACCAGGAGATGTCTGTTAATAATATAAGATTTTATAAGAGTCTCTCACGTGACCGTGGGGATGCACAAGTCAAGGTTCCACAGGCAGGGTGCAAGCCAGGGGCTCCGATGAAAGACCGATGAAGAGTCCTTGATGAGTTTCTGGGAGAAGTTGGCTGTCAAACGATGAGCTGGGAAATTCTCTCTGAATGTTGAAATCAGTTCCCTTTTATGGCAGTCAACTGAATGGATAAAAGCATCATCCATTCTTGATCCAATTTCGCTGATTGATGCAGATGTAATCAGCCATCCATGCAGTAAACTCACTGGTGATCGAAGTCCATAAATGCTCTTGTATTGCAATTAGCCCAGTGCTTGCTGGACCTAATACCTGGGCACAATTACCTGGCTGAGTTGACACATTAGCCTAACCATCACAGGAGCCTTTGGAAGATTTTGAGCAGGGAGATGCATGGTTTGCCTGCTGTGGGGAAATCCAACTTGGGAGGGGGTACAGTGAGAAAGGAAACATGGAAATCAGTCAGGGGGTGACTGTAAAAGTGCAAACCAGAGATGCTGGTAGTGATACAGAAGTAGTGAGAAATGGTTGAACTTTGGATATATTTTGAATAGGGGGCCACAGTATTTGCTTAAGGATTGCAAGGCAAGTGTGGGTCAAGGATGACAACGGTGCTTTTCAACCATTATTTTTAACCACTACCCTGCCACATAGTCCTCATAGAGGAGTAAATATTATTTCCACCTTCCATGAAAGGGGAATGAGAAGCAAGAGAAAGTCCTTCCCTAGAGATGAGCAAGCTTCTGCCTAAATGGAGAAGCTTTCCTAGTGGTGGGGTATTGGCTTGGTAAGATGGAAACTCCAGCCTTATAATCCCTATAGATTAAGTGTCAGGAGCAGTGGGCTCCTTTTCTGACCCAACCATTCGAGGAGATTATGACCCCAGTAAGATGTCTAGCCACTCTGGTTTCATTTGCTTTAACGATAAAATTGGCATAACAATTCATGTCCTATGTATTCAAGAGGTTGTTGTAAAAGTCAAATGAAATAAAATAGATGAAAGTATCCTAAAAATACTAGGGTAGTGTGCCCACAGCACACAATAAGCATTCTTTCTTCCCAGGTTTAGTGTGTCTATGTTTTGTTAGTTGTTGAGTTATCTCTTCTAACATATACTTCATAATCTGATTTTTAATGTGTCTGTCATTGGGACTTGTCTGGGAGCTGATAGATTACCCTTTGAGCTTCAGAAAAAAAGTTATACTAACATTTCCCCCTGCACATGTAACTTTCTCTAGTTTTCTAAGCCAGACCCACTGCTCTGTGTTCTAAAGCAACTTCTGCTGTCTACAGTTTTTGTACCTTTCAGCTGTGTTGCTAATATGAAAAATATAGTTGAAAACACAACTTAGGTAATGGAAATTGCAAAGAGAAGGAAAATAACAAGAACAAAAAGCATATAAACTGCTATCTTTAAAAGTGAAGTTAGAAATTTTAAATCAGTTTGAGGAGTTATAGCCTCAATAGTCACAAAACATCGGGGCTAGGTAAATCCACGGTGGGAGCACATCTAGACTGTTCACAGGAATGCCCACACCAACAGTGATCTGACTGGGTCCTGATTTACAAACAAAATCCAGAACCTACTGTGTAAACCCATTACCAGGGAACACCTATTATTCACTTTCCATTCTCAAGTAGCAATTTCCAGGAAGTCTGCACCAGGCATAAGAAGTCAAGTGCAGTGATTTCCTTATTCATATTCTCTGTGATGTGCACTTCTTAATAGATGCCGCACCATTTCACAATTGCCTCTTGTCTTCGTTTCCAGGCTGTTATGACAAATACCACACAGTGGGTTGGCTGAAACAATGGGAATTTATTGTCTCACAGTTTTGGAGGCTGAAAATCTTCCTCCCCACCCCGGGTCAGTAGCATCTGGTTACTAGCAACTCTTGGGGCCTTGGCTTTCCTGTCACATGGCGATATCCTCTTCTTTCTCCTCTGGTTCCTGCTGACTTCTGGTTCGCCTCCTGGCTTTGTCTCTTAAGTCCTCCAGTAATAGGATTAAGACTCACTTTGATTTAGTTGACCACACCTTAACTAAACAAATAGCACTTTAAGAGGGCTTATTCACAATGAGCGCACACCCATAGAATTGGATTAATAACATGTTTTTTTTTTTTCTGGGGCACATGACTTAATCTGCCACACCTATATTTTGGGTGTTTGTCACCCTAAAATTTAAAGGTTTGGAGATAACCACCTTGGACTTTGTATTTTTAACCATAGTGTTTGCACCTGAATAATTCTGTGGAGAAGCAACTGGGGGGAGAAAAAGAAGAGATTTTACCGGCTGCTATTAATATGTAGCAACAGCTGAAGACCAGAGAAAGCCTCTGATTTACAAGCAATGATACTCAAATGAGCACATCTTCCCTGCTGCTACCTACATTGCTCATTCCTTCCCCTTTCCCACACCGTCCCCACCCTCACCCTATAAGCTACAGGATATGTGAACCAGGTCAACACAACACATGCACACACACACATCACTGTATCAAGGGTTTAGGGAAGGGAACTTTGGAGCTTTTATATAAGGTATGGTTTGAGGTAGGAAAGAAATGTGAAAAGAAAACATCTTACTCCAAGGACAAATTCCCACTGGCAAGGGTATGGCAGAGAGTACGAATGTTCACCCAAGCCACACGCTCCCGTACCCCGTACGTACTCAGCCTTCCTTGTCGTTAGATTGGAGCATTTGAATGAGTTGTGGCCGATGTAAAGTGGGCCACTCTTTGTATGTCCAAGCTGCCCCTGCAGCATCCTGCTCAGCCTCCCATGTTCTCTCTTTAGCAGCTTAATTGAAAGTGATGATGGAGCAACCCGAGTCCCCTCATGGAGAAGAGCTGCCTGGCTCCTGCTGGACTTTGCGTGAACAGAAATAAGCTTATTGCGTAAGTCCACTGAGATTTTGGTGTTCTCTGTTTCGGTAGATAGCGTTAATAACCCTAGGCCAAAATACTTTTGAAGACAAACTGCATATTTTCCTTTGGTGTCAGAGCTAGAACCAAGAACTAAAGCACATGAATCTGTAGTGTGATCTCAAATTAAAAGTTCAGGGTGTGATGATCTTCCAGATATTAGTTACGTGGCAGGAGTCAAAAGTAGGCCTGCTTCTATGGTGCTTCCTGCACCCCTATAAAACAGACAGCTCCTCCAATTGCAACATTTTACCTGAATTTATATATTTAGGTCAATAGCCTCTTTTAAAAAATACTTGCCGAGAATTTTTTTATTTTCCACATCATAGTATGATTTAGTTGGTTTTGATTGATTTGTTCTTAGCACCCAGCTGAGAGCAGACAGACTAAGAAAATTGAAAATTGAGGGAAGAAGAACGGTAGATACTTTAAATAGGGTAGAAACAGTGGGCAGGGTGCCTGGGTATGAGTGCCTTAGAGCAAGTTCTAGGACTGGCAGAGTAGCACCAAATGGAGAGAAGCGAGCAGAGAAGGATGTAGAAAAATGCCAAGGCCCAATTTCACAGGTTCCAAATTTTGCTTAGGGCCATTCCTGGAAAATTGTCTTCCTTCTGTCAAGGTTGCTTGAATCCTATTCTCAGGTGGTTGGATAATGCATATTGCAAATTTACTGTAGAAATTCAGTAAGCTTTTGTGGGCTAGCCCAACACCCTAATTCTCAAGAACATACCATCTCTATGAGAGAATACTTTCCAAATTTCAAAGCAACACATCTGGAGTACAACCTCTTGATAACCTCTCTACAACCTCTACATAGAATCAATTCATAAACTCCCTTATCACCACCAAGATTAAGCAGTTTGCTTTCATTGCACAACTGTTGGGATACCATTCTAAACATTTATGAGTTTTTTCCTTCTTTAAGATGTCCTTGGAACATTTCTTTTTACTTGATTTCATCTAGTTGAATGTATTTTAAAACTTAAGTTTTAGAAAAAGAGATTAAAGCAAAAAAAGACCTGTGATAGGAATCAGAAAATTACATGCATGCAAAGAAACCAATTGTGGATGGCTAACAAACATCTGATGGAGGGGGAAAGAACTTTTCCTTGAAGAGAGGAAAAGTCATATTAAACTCTCTCTAAGAATAGTTGCTAACAGAATGTACAATATCAGATAAAAGTCCTTTGGTCAAGTAATAAGCAATAAGTCAAGTAATTTTCACATACTAAGGTGACAAGTGAATAACTGGGTCTTGATAAGAAGGAATATGTAAGAAATTTGCACAACAAAGCAACTGGAAAATGCTTCCTCCTCCATGGCCCCACCATTCAGGAATACCAACAAAAGCTGCTTTCTGTGACTGAAGTCAAATGCAATTAAATAGTGAAAAAAAAAATATTGCAGGAGGTAGCAGGGTTGATGGGGGGGTGGATCCATTTTTTCTCAAAGCTTTCAATCCCCTCTCCATGCTACAAGGATGTAGTAATAATAGCAAGGACCCATCTCCTTATTGGCAAGAGCTCAAGTCTTGTAATGGAGAACACATCCTTTGAGAAAGCCTTAGTGCCCCCCTGCCAAAGCAAGAGTCCATTGGGTTTCCAAATCCCAAGATCATAAGCCTAAAGGCAGAGCTGGCTCTTAGCAAAGTAGGTCCATTCTGCTTCTCCAACATTTCATTCTCTCACCATCCCATCTCCTTTGAACATCACACAGGCCCACTAGTTCTCTGACCTGATTGTGAAGTACACAACTAAAGCACATGACTATATTTGGGTAAAACTTGCCACATATAGACAAATATGTGCAACTTACTAAAAAAGCTACAAGGAAGGTTAAAATTGCCCTGTGAATGAACTCCTGTTCCTGAAACCTGACACTTGACCAAGTTCCTTATTTACCAGTTTCAGCTTCTTCCCTGGATTATCATTTTCAGAACCCCCAGGAAAGACTTCTGTTCTGCCACTTGTGGCTCCAACTCTGCTTCTCAAAATAAGCCTTCTCTTTCAAGCATGAGATTTATCTGGCAACTGTTAGTGTCTTTCCGCTACTGCCCTTGCAATTAAAACCCTTCCATCCCTGGTCTCATTTATTCAGAATTCGGATCTTTGACAAATTACTGTGGAAATGAGTTATTCTCATTTCTCTCTTCTGAATGTTATTTCAATTCAATTCAATTAATTAGGCAGTTATTAACTGCTTATTACATATCAAGGACTGATTTGGGAGAGTGGGAGAATATACAGAAAGCATAAGCTCATCTCTACCCTCAAGTAGTTTACATTTAGGGTGACTGGACACTCACCAAGCATATAGTTTACTAACCTAGACTAGCCTGAGTCAGCTAACATACATCAAACCTATTTATTGAATAAGTGAAAAAAAGTACACGTAACTGGTGCAACCCCAATGACTGAGGTAGCAAAAGAAAAGTACCTAAGATCTTACTATCATGGGATGAGTAAGCAAATATATCTGGAACTTTGAAGGTTTATTCCACTTACTTGGGCACACCTTTATATCCCACCAAGTAACATGAGTGCTTCATGTCTGCCTCAATCTGTAGGGACTTAAACTTGAATGGTGGAAAGTCACATTCGCCTCTTCTTTGGCAGAGCCCTCCACCCTACACCTATGCTGCTTGTTGAGCGTGGCCTTTGAAATCCTAGTCCTTCCAGATCTCTAGTGGATCCAGAGAATTTTTTTTGTGAAGCATCAGGAAACTGTGACTGTAATTTGAAAATTAAATAAAACAGTTTAAAAAATATATAGTCTACACAGATACTGGAGTAAATAAAAGTCTCTCAATTACTAGGAGAATATGTTGCCTTGGGCAGCATTTTTGGAAATGCTGCCCAATATCCTTACATTGATTAGAATTCAGTATGCCCTTTAAATAGTATAAATGCTTAGCTCTTCCCTATTACAGAGTGGTAGTACTATATCATTCAAAGTTTGGGGTTGGCATGGCATCTCATGTCTCATCTAATTATATTAATTTCTTTAAAGTTCAAATTAAATCCAATTGCTCAGAATCTGACTCTAATAAACACACAACTCGGACAATTTGAGTTGGGAATGCTGGCTAGACACAGTGTGTTACTGAATTCATTCCAGGCTGTGTACCAACACATCTTCACTTAGTGCCTGTCCTTGCTTCGAGGGCTTTCTTAATGCTGTCTTGGCGGTGTTTTTTCATTACTTCCTTAATTTGTTGTTCATTTAATTCGCCATGTAGCCTCTTCATCCAAACAGGATGTTCCTCTGTGATTCCTCGTATTTATTCATGCTATTCCTGTCACTAAAGTGCTTTACGTTGTTTCTTTCCTGAGTGTTTAATTTACAATTTTCTTTGTTAATACAGTTTCTGGGCCTGTTTAACAATTTCCTTCACTCAAGTCAAGAGGTCTCATTCACCATTTCCCTTATGATATTTCTTCCAAAATCCATCAGCCCTGTTTCTAAACCAGTCATCAAAATCATTGAGGACTTCTTGGCATCCTCCCCAAGGCCCTGGCATCAAGATTTCTACATAATCTGACTGAAGGTTTGCCCACACCTTCTGATGTATCTCCAGGATGGTTCTGTGGTTCCACTTGAAGACTGTGGCTCTTCTTATCCAGAGTGTCTCGCTTGCATTGAGGAATTTAGGAAAACCAATTTAAGATATTTAACACAACAAACTAGGACCGCCCATCTGATAAGAAATTCCCATAAATCAGTAAATGACTTCCAGACTTAGCAGTGAAACAGATAAAAACTTCACACATTTTGATCTGCATAGCCTTTAGAGCTTCAAGAAGTGAGGAATGTTGATCAAAATCTTGCCCCTGGGAAAAGAGATTTACACTGGGTAGGGCAAGGGCCACCCTGGGCAAAACTGCTAAGAAATATCCAATGAACTTGGCACTTGCCACAGCCCTGAGGCCGTTCTCGCTGGGAGCCCTAAGCATTGAGCAATAGGGAGAAGGATCTTTGGCATTAGAGTCCATGCCTCGCCAGACTCTCTCCTTTTGGCAGGCTTATTAATGAGCTATTATCTGCTTAAATCTTCAGTCTACTCTGAGGAAAACAAGTATTAAGGATGAAGGAATTTGAGTTCTTTTTTTCGCTCTGTTACTTTCCCAGCCTGTGGACTAAGAAGCTACTAGGTAGCTCACAGCAACAATTCTTGACTTCCTAGAATTGTAAGAATCACAAGGTTCTTTAGAATTTACAGGGACACTGTGATTAGCCAAACAGAACAATTAATTATAATGTAGCATCAAATGCTGTTTAACATAAATATAGCCATACAAATGAAAATAAGATAGTGTTAAGTTTATGAAAGTTACCATAAACACAGTTAAATATATATACATATACTTATTTGTGGTTATGTGTGTATATATATATATGTTTATACATAAATATCTATCTATCTATCTATCTATCTATCTATATATATATATATATATACACCCATTTAGTAGAATGGGTAGATAACAATAGTCTAAGGTCTTCATGAATCTCTCCTTTGGCTTGTAGCTCATCCAGGGAGGGAGTGAGAAGAAGGGAGAAATAGGCCATCCACTCAGGTGTTTTCAGAAACAAATTAACAAAATCAGCCAAACTGAGCAACAGGGGTATAATACAGTTAGGCACCGTAGGAAAAAAAATTAAAGTTTAAAATAGCAAAAAGGCACTACTTGCTTTTTGTTGAAAAAATAATGCTGGAGGGGAGCTTAGAGACATTTCTGTGTTCACAAACCTGGTTTCCAACATACAGATAAAAACTGAGTTTATCAATTGGAAGTCACTCTGACAGAGCTGGAAATGGATATTATCATACTTACACACTGTCTCAAAAATTTGCTAAGCAACAAATTGCTGAAAGAGTGACAAAACAAACAATATGATTTACCTTTTTCTGTATTCATAGTTTAGTGGCTACATTAATTTGTCTCCTACTGTTTACCATTTAGATAAAAGTTATAGTTTGATTCAGTTGACAGGAATCATAAGCAAAAGTGTGATGTTTTTTTTAAAGCTCATTGTCTTCTTTTATGGATTTGCATTTCCTATTACAGACATTCTGGTTTTATGAATTTGGTACCCGGGGGAGAAAAGAATAATTATGAGAGAAAATATTGTTTTGGAAAAAGTAAGCAAACCGATTTTTTTTCAGAGCTAGACCTGTGAGACTCAGTGGAACTTAGAATGGGGGGAAATGCATTGACTGAAATAGGAAATTACTGTGGGGGTGAAGGATGGAGATCAGTATTCAGACCGGTTAGGAGGAACACACGGTGGTTCTAGCAATGCATTCTGATGCAAACATGCATAGACACATGTGGTAATATTCAATAAGAAAGAATGATTCCCTCCTTCTAATTAAGAAACCCAGATCCTCAGTGGTATATTTCTGAACTTTCTGTGCTGATTTTCCATACCTATTCCAGAGAGACTAGGGATATTTGAAACAAACATCATTTGCCATGTTAATTCATCCAATTGCCCCAAATCTGCCTCTCCTTGGGGTCAAAGCAACCAGGTGAAAATGTGGTATAAATGAATTTAGTAGTCTCCTGTTAATAACCAATCATTCTGATCCACATTTAACCTGAATTGACTAGTTTATGTTTTTGTTTGTTTGTTTTTGGCAACACAGAGATAGCTACAGTAACTTTTTATCTTGACAAGGATGTTGCCAGGTTTTTTATGAGACCCCAGGAAATGTGCTATGTTTTAGTGTTACGGAAAGGTGTTAAACAAAGGTACAGAAAGCAAGGCTGTGGCATTTCCACTGCTGCACAAAGGACTATGGAGCAAACTCGTAAATGCCTGAAAGAGCATCAGACAGACTTCTAAGAAAACATAATATAGAAAAGTGGAAATTAACACCGGAAAGTAACATTAAAAGAAAGTTGAAAGTGACATAATCATCTCCCTACAGCAGGCTGATGTTCACTGTCATTCTACATATGACTTTTCCTACCTACTGGAAAATGGGTAATTTAACTGTTACCTCATAATCAGAACGTCTCGGTACCATGCTATTAAAAGGCTTTCGTCAAGTGTTGCAAAATCCTAGGTTTCATTCTCATTTCAATTCTCCCCTCTTTGGTGAAAAGCTTAAAAACAGAGTGACTTATGTCTACAAGGAACATTTAAGCAATGAGTGGTGGGTGATGTCAAGTTAAAAGCAACGAGAGGCCCAGGATATTGTTCAATTCCAAAGTTTTATATATACTGGGAAAAAAAAAAACCTGTGGGCAAAATCATCAACTATGTTGCTATGGTTTTATTAATCTGAAAATGTGGAAGATGGAAAAGAGCAATGGAGATTTGAGAAATCATACAAGATTTTTGGATTCAAGATTGCACTTACTGATTTTCAAAAATTTGAATGAATAAACAATCGCCTTACAAACATTTATTAAGCAACCATGATGCTAAGGATCTTGGTAGGTCAAGAAGATGCAGTTTACTAGAGCAAGGTGCAATGTATGTAAAAACTTACCAAGATCTGATTAATGAAATAGTATAAAAATGTGCAAGCCTCGGTATAGTGCAATATACCTCAAATTCTGGTTTTGCAGTCAACCAGGAGTATGACCTTGGACAACTTATTTAAGGTACGGTGACTCAGTTTCCTAGTCTACCTCTACACCATCTAACTCAAAAAGATTAAATGAGTTTAATATATGTAAATCAGTCAGAATACAGCCTTGCACATGGTAAGCACATGTAAGAATTATTAGCGTAACAATGTGGAGAGAGTGTAAGTATCCCCAGAAGTTTGGCTACACAGAGATAAAACATAATGACCCAAGCAGATGTGGCTCAAGCAGTTGAGCACCCACCTCCCACATGGGAGGTCCTGGGTTCGGTTTCTGGTGCTTCCTAAAGAAAAAAACACACAATGAGCAATGAACAACAACAACAAAAAAAAAAAAAAAAAAAACCCAATAAGCAGACAACAAGTGCAAACAGTGAGAAAAAACAATGAGCAAACAGACAAGGGAACTGGGGGGAGGGGGGAAAGAAGGGGAACATAATGACCAAGTCAGAGTATGACACATGGGATGGGAGCAGAGGTGGAAAGTGAGAAGTAAGAAAGGACATTGCAGGTTCAGAGAACAACTTTTGTCAAGTACAAAGGTGACAGGTGTAAATTCCTAGTAAGGTGAATATTTCTGGGCCTAAAGTGAGGGGAAAGGGAAGAAATTATATAAGATTAGACAAAAAAGGTTAGTACCAGATCATGAAAGTCCTTGTATGCCAACCAAGGTACATGCATTTTATTCTGTGAGAATGACTGAGAGACACTAAAGAGCTCTCTAATCAGGGAAATGACGTGACCAAATTGGATTTATTTCTGGAAATGAAAAGATTGATTTTAGAATATCTTAACTGGAAGATATTGAAAGACCATATCCCTAGGATTGTTTCTGAAGTTAAATGACTATTAAAGGTTAATGTATAAATAAAAAATTAATTCACCAAGTTTAGCTTCTTATCAATAAATGATAATTTAATGCCTTTATCTAAGTGCTTCCTATAGTAGACTCTATGGTGAAAGATCCTGGGAAACACCGTGACTGTAATTTTGTTCAAATCTAATGAAAAGGTTTAGTAAAAGAGCATGTATATGAAAATAGCAATGAGTACCAAATACTGAGCAGAGTGCTCAATCACCCAATAAAATTCATAGGCCAGCCACAAAACAGGTATCTCAACTCTTTCCATGGAAAGTCAGTCCTAAGCAATATCATCTTACATTGACATAATGCTGTATAAGCCATTTTCACTGTAAGTCCTCCTTGTCCTAGTAATGATAAAATTTCCATCTTATTGGAGAGGGTTGAACATTTACTCAGAAAACACTCTTAAGGTGCTCATTATATGGCAGATGCTATTCTAATTGTTTTATAAATATTAGCTCTTATAATTCCAAAACAACGTTATGAAGTAGATGGTATTTTTAGCCCCATTGTCGATATTAGGAAACTGAGCCATAGAGAGGTGAAGAAGCTTGTCCAAGGTCACAACACAGAGCAAAAATCAAAATTAAAATAAAAATGCAAACCCAGGTAGCAAATGTGGCTCAAGCAGTTGAGTGCCCACCTTCCACATGAGAGGTCCCGGGTTCAGTTCCCAGTGCCTCCTAAAGAAAACAAACAAACAACGAGCATATGAGAAAAACAAGAACAATAACAAAAACGAGCAGACAACAAGCAAGACAACAAGCAAACAACAAGCAGACAAAGAGCAAAAACAAAAAAAAATGAGCAGGAAGCAGATGTGGCTCAAGCAGTTGAGCACCTGCTTCCCACTTGGGAGGTCCTGGGTTTGGGTCCTGGTGCCTCCTAAAGAAAACACAAACAGACAATGAGCAAAAAACAACAAGCAAAAACAACGAGCAAACAGACCAGGGAGCCAAGGGGGAGGTGGGCGGGGAATGCAAACCCAGGTAGTCTGTTTTCCAAGTTTATGTTCATAAGCACTATATTATACTCTCTCTTGTATATGCAAAAATTTTATTCTGAAGGGAATCTGGGTAACTTTATTCAAAAAGAGCAATATTTTCCCTTATTTATAATATATCTGGCACTGCTAAAGTTGTCTATGAGATTAAAATAATTCAACTTATTTCTTTATATATTTCAAGCAATGAGATATTCTCTTAGCTGGATCTTCCATTTGCTTCTCTATAAGCTAAGAAACAACTCACTGACTTGAAAGGAACAATCTTCACTCTTTCCTCCTCCATATGTTCAAACATTGCCCACCCACCCTCCTCCCCTAACTAATTCCAAAGAGAAGAGAGAACGCTGCCTCTTCTTGGGTAAATCGGGATTAAGAGTAAACCTATGTTTACAGTGGTCATTG
>PVKH010007779.1:0-19951 GCA_004027955.1 Chaetophractus vellerosus | reverse complement strand
GCCATGATATATTTTCTAGTTTTCAGAAGATTTATTCTAATGCACTGACATGCATATCATTTTGAGGAAACAACTCAAGTTCCAGAAAATAGGCATAAGAAAATATTGCCTGTCTTCCACAAATATGATGGGTTTCATTTAATATTCATTAAAGTGTGACTTACTTTCAGTTCATAAATCTTGAAAACAGAGTTTGACCTCCAGTGTACTGTTTTCATTGGCTGAGCACTTTTTCTTTCCCTTGACATTTTATAGTTTGTGTTTAAATATGAGACACAGATGGTTTTGCCAGTGGGGGTTTCTGGTTTTGCTTTAAAAGAAAACATGAACAAAATCCTAAAAGATTTACAACAGGTGTTCTATTTTCTCCTCATAGTGAAATAGTACCTTGTACAATAAAGAAAAGGGAATTAAAAAGGTAAGACAATGAAATATCCAACCTAGCAGTATAAAAAGTGCTTAATAAACTTATCTATGTTCTTACTACTATTCTCAGTGCTCTAAATGTACTGCTCCAGGCCCCATGCGTGGATGTACTGCCAGGACCCATCCGTGGGTGCACCGTCAGGCCCCGCAAGCCAGGTAGCAAGATGATGACGTAACAGGAGAGTGACACAAGGGAGAGCCAAGACGAGATGCACTGAAAAACCAGGAACTAAGATGGCACAGGTGGTAAGATGCCTCTCTCCCACATTGGAGATTCCGAGGATCGAATCCCAGTGAAGACAGGAGGAGAGGGATGAGAAGAGAAGGCAGGAAACGGACACAGAGTCGCCCAGTGAATGGACACAGAAGCAGCAAAAATGGGGGAGGGCGGTAAAAATGGATAAACATAACTAAATAAATAAACCAATCCTTAAAAAAATGTATAGGGGAGGAAGATACGGAGTATAGTTAGTAGTAATACTTTGACAATGTTCTTTCATGACATGTTAACAGATGTTTCACGGCAATGTGGAGTGTTTGGGGAGGGGGGTGACGAGTGGGAGCCCTGTATGATGTTGTGCATGTTTGTTCTGTAAGTTCACGATGTTTACTAAACACTTATGGTTTATTTATGGTCATGTATGAATAATATACTTCAATAAATTATTTTTAAAAAGACCTGCTTTTATATTAATCAATACTTTTTTAAAAAGAAAAAAACAAATTAATTAAGAAAAAAATTAATGTATTGCTCATGTAATCCTCGCATCAACCTCATAATGTAGATAACATTATCCCCATCTGCAGGTGTGGAAGAGGAATGGAAAGGCTAAATAACTTCTCCAAGTATACACAGCTAGTACATGTTTTTCCTAGGATTTTAACCTGGGCTCTTCTGGGTTCAAAACTCAGGGAAAAGACACATTTATTTTGTTCACCCTTTGATTATATCCACGAATGTGCATGTATTGAGGGCTAGAGAATAGTTGGTGTCCATTATGTTGAACTGAAGTGATATTATTGATATTATTATTGGACAGGAACCCTCTTATTTCCCTATTACACATAAATTTTCATCCTTTCTGGAAGATACTTTTTTTGGAGCTGTAATGACTGAAACAAAGAAATAATTCCAAGGGGACAAATTCTTTGTTCCTTTGACCTAGAAGGCTTTTACCTTCTTCTCTCCCTGCCTGTTGAAAGCTTCCTTTATTTTTTCAAGGTCTAGTGTTCCCTTTCTTGAGAAGACTTCCTTGATCACTACAATGAACAGACTTAGTTGTTCCCTCCTGTGTGCTCTGCAACAGAGCTTTTCAAACCACCTAAGGAGCCTGTTATAATGTAGATTCTGATTCAGTGGATCTGGGATGGGGCCTGAGCATCTATATATTTAAAAATCCTTCAGAGCGGGTACAGCTCAGTGGTTGAGCTACCTCCTTAAAATCCCCTGTACCTTCTTAAAAACAAACAAACAAACAAACCCATGATACCAATATTGTTGATCTAAGGACCATGCTTTGAGTAGAGTAAAGCTCTATACCACTTCACCTTGTATGAAGGTCATTTGAGGGCCTTGCTCGTCTTGCTACTGTGAGTTCTTTGTGGGCAGGGATTCTTTCATACTCTTCCTTAGGCCTGGCACAAAATTTTACAGGAATCATTTCAAAGCGTCCTCCCCCTCTTGGCTCCTCACCATAATACTGTGGCAACTGAAGAACAAATGTCATTATCCTCATGAGGACAACTAAGGCAGATTTCCAGGCTTGATTCACTCAGTTCCTGCCCCTATGAGTCTACCATCACTTTTAGCCAGAAGGGCACTCCCCGAGGGTACTGGGAAATGAACGTGGGTGGGCATGTGGGGTGATCACCGTGCTGGTCACCTGCGACTGCAACTGTACAGGACAGTCCAGCCCAGTAAGAATCGTGTCATCCAAAAGACTGGGAAGGAGACTCATAAAAGCTATGTAGTGCGCATGTCATCACTGAGAACATGCCCACATCTTGGCTTGAATCCTCCACCAGCAGGGAGGCAGCACAGCCAGGGTTTAAGAGCCTGGACCGAGATCCAGGATCTGCTCCCATTAACTCTATGACCATGGGCATGTCACTCCACCCCTTTACTGTTCCTTTCTCTGCCAAATGGAGATGCTAATGATAGTACCAATTTCAGCAGGTGGTGGAAAGATTAAATGAGAAATTACATATGTTGAGCTCTCGATAACTACGAGTCATTTTATTATTACTACCACATATTTCATTCTGGATGTTGTTCATTTCAAACACAGTAATGGCTTGAATTGGCCACACTATTGATCATAACCCAGCTAACCTAGGGGGAAAAGCCATTTTGTAAAGCCAGAATGACCCAAGAGATAGTGCTTGTCTTCAGAGACTATTTTGCATTTTGTGCCCCCCCCCCCTCTTCCTCAAGCACTATTATCCTTCATAGCCCCCTGGCTATCCAGGACCTCGCACTTCAATGTGTGTAGACAGAGGAATGGGCTTGATCTCCCAGAGCTAAGCCCCTTATTTTAACTCTTGCCTTAACAAAACATACTGGATTCTGAAACTACTGCTACAAGATTGCCATCCCCTCCTCAGGAACCGGTTTGTATTTGGGCAAGAACCCTATAGTGATTCAATATCTGAACCAAAAGAAGAAAAAAACCCAAATAAGTATTAAGCTGAATAAGTATGGCACAGTACCAATGTTCATTTCTTAGTTTGGATAATTGTATTATCATTTTACTAATGTTAATATTAGGGGAAGCTGGATACTCTCTGCAAAATGTTTGCAACTTTTCTGTAATTCTAAAATTATATCAAAATATGAAGTAAAAAAAAAAAAATTGCCAGGCCCCATTTCAGCCTTACTAGATTAGAACTCTTCAAGCTGCTGTTTCCCAGAATTCCACAAAAGGACATGCATCAAAAAAGTGGCAGAGCCAGGATTTGGACCGAGGCCTGCCTGATTCCAAAGCTCATGTTCTTCACCACCAGGCTGCCTAATAGAGACATGAAATTCATGGAAATTCAGATTTTAAAAAAATAGCAATATTTAAGAGAAAAACTCCAGGTGAGTATAATATATTTTTATTATCTCATTATTTAAAATATAGAGCAATAGTGAATTCAGTGATTGAATAGAAATAAAGACTAAATCTTTCTTCCTGACCATCATTCCCAAATCATCTTCATTTGTTTTAGACAGCATGAGTAACCCCGAAATACTGTTATAAGTTATAATACCCAAGCGTGTGCCCTTGTTAATAGAGAGGGGCACAAAACTATAGTTGTAAATGTCACTGTTGTAAAGAATCATCAAATCATAAGACTTAAAATAAGATATATACATTCTGAACAAATAAAAAGAGCTAAACCTATTTTATTATAATTATCCACATGTGGAAAAAAGTTAAGGCCTGTTTTATTTGCTTTTTTCTCATATTTGGCACAGCCCATCCCTTAGATTGCTTGAGGGTCTGGCAAGAAGTTCCCAGCAGGCTGGAATTACCCATGCTTGGGAGGACTGGTTGCCAAAGAGGTGTGGCTGGGAGAGTTGTCAGGAGGGCGCTGGCCCAGGTGCTCTTCCTTCTTACTAACTTTTGTGTAAAGCACCACCTTCGTCCCTGGAGATATAAAAATCAACATGGCACAATTCCTGCCGGCAAGTGACCCCTGGCCTCGGCTGGGTGAGGGACTTACTCATGGCTCAGAGCTAGGGATTGGACAAGAAAAGGCAAAAGGAAGGGGGGAAAATTGCTTTTTTAAACAAAAACTGTCATCATTTTCACACACAAAAAGCCTGGCAAAATTTACTCAGGTGTGATAGCTCTTTTATTTAAAAATTGAACTTGGACTCCATTGACAATGGTGGGCCCCCATCCTCCACAGAGCGGTGGACAAGGAGAGAGTAAAATTCAGAGAGCTTAATGCTCTGCATAATAAAGTAGCAGGAATTGGGGACCGGTACCTGGTAACTCACAAGCCATTGGAAACAAACAGGAGTGGAAAAGCAGCAGGTGCTGACTCGGGCAAGCACCTCCTCCAAACACGTCGGAGGAAGAACCTTGGATGGGATGGTGTGGACGCTTTAGGGCTGTGGACGTGAAGAATTACAATATAACGCGCAGGTTGGAATTCAATCAGGGAGGAGGAGCTGTCTTACTTTGATGGAGGGAGGGTAGAGATCGGGGACTTGAAAATATCATAGAGTACATGATGTCTGAGGTTATTGCTAAAATATAAGTAAGAGCTCATTAAATGTATGAGAAGAAAAGAACTTTCCAGAAAGAGGACTCATGCGTTAACGAATGGCAACTCTTATCCCACCTGCTTTTTTGAGTTTTTGTTGTTTGTTTGTTGGTTGGTTGGTTGGTTGGTTGATCTTGAGATACTTTGAGCCTCTACAAATCTCCTTCTCCTCAAACTTTCACATACAGCTACAATTATTACTATGATGTTCCAGTGGTGATTTTCTATTTCCCTCATCCCTTCTATATTTTTTAAATGAAATCTTTCTGCAAGGAAGAGTTGTCCCTTCCCCCAATTTATTTATTTATTGATATCAGCATGGACCCATTGATATTTATTTTATTCTATGTGTTATACCTCAATGCTACCATTATTTATTTTGTTGTTTAAGATAATCTAATTTTTTTAAGCTGGTATGGGAACCTTTGACTTCACCTCTCTAAGCCTGTCTTATCAATTGTAAAATGAGAAGACTGACAATGCTGCGCTCACTGGGCTGTTGTGGGGGATTGAGGTCATGCCTGTAAAGCCAGCAGCTTGCTAAGTAGCACACAGTAGACTCTTAATATGTTAACCATATTGCTATATAGCCATTACATAAATCCATGTGCCACACACTGATTGGAGACAGAGGCAGAGTGAAATTTTGTTCGCGGAGCAGGTGTCGGGAAAATAAATCAGGCAGGAATTTCATTTTGGAGTCAGAAGAACAGGACTCACCCTGCTATTAACCAGCCAGTGACATTGGGCAAATCACCTCCCCATCTAGAACCTAGCTTCCTTATGGATAAACAATGGATGTCCTTTCCAGTTCTGACATCGTGTGATACTAAACTATCTCAGATATATGGAAAGATTCACTTGCACAAAGTCAAGACACAAACCAGTGATGTTCCTACACTGACATGGAAAAGGGACTAATCCACAAAAACCTAATCCAAGAATTTTCTGCCGGTATAGAAACAGCAAGAAGAGAAAGGGAAAAATAACACACCTGGCTACTTTCTTGCCAGACACATGCTCCAACTCCTGAAAAAATTAAGATTAATACCCTGCCTCCAAGTTTTATATATGGCAGGCATTGTCTTTTATTTATTTACTTATTTCTCTCCCCCCACCCCGAGGTTGTTTTGCGCTCGCTGTCTGCTCTCTGTATGTTCTTCTGTGCTTGTCTTCTCTTTAAGCCGCACCAGGAACTGATCCTGGGACCTTCTGGAGTGGGAGGAGACGCTCAATCTCTTGCGCCACCTCAGGTCCCTGGTCTGCTGTGTCTCTTATTGTCTCTCCTCTGTGTCTCTTTTTGTTACATCATCTTGCTGTGCCAGCTCTCCACGTGGGCCAGCACTCGGCATGGGCCAGCTCTCTGCTTGGGCCAGCTCGCTGCAGGGGCCAGCTTGCCTTTCACCAGGACCTGGACCTCCTATAGGGTAGACGGGAGCCCACTCACTTGAGCCACATCCTTTTTCCAGCGTTGTCTTTTTAAATCATTCCCTAATAATTTGGAGGACAAACATAAACACCTTTTTTCTTCAGAGCATTTGCAACATATAATTGTGTTTTAGAAGTTCATTGAAAAATAATGAAAAAATTTTAAAATGAAGTAAATTGTGTTGTTCAGTCCAAGAGACAGGATAAAGTGGGAACTGGTTCCACTGCTCTCCAACTTCCTCCACCAAAAAAAAAAAAAAAAAGCCCTTTAGCACTGGGCACTTGAAACTCACATGGTGAAAGAAAGCCATTAGCCCAAGGTCCTGGCGTCTTTAACAGGCTCACAGGCTCTGAGCCTCATTCAGGTTACACATTAAGCGTGAATCAGATGTTCCTCCCTCCAAACGAAAAGGACATAGTTTTGGACCATTCATAAGCACCTCTGAAAATAACATATGCTCCATTAATACTACCTCCAGACACACTCCAAAATTAAATTTCTGCTTCATTTATTGTCCAAAAACTTACTCCTTGACTGACCAAACTTTTTCACACAAACATTTAACCTGCTTTCCCCTCATGGGGAAACACTGGCTACAGAACCATGCTAAGGAAGTGCCTAATGGGCAAGTCCAATGTATAAAAGCGTTTTTGTGGCGCTTCAGTAATAATGCCTTGGGTAAGGTCCAAGACAGACGGGCATTTTACCAAATTGTAGTCAACAATGAATAGCCTTATAGCACAGTGGATGTTTCCAGGGTAATCCCACTCCAGGTCGTCTTTGTCGTCTTCTAATTAGGTTTTCTCACATTAAGCTTATAATACCTACTACAGGCACCAGGTCACAGAGGTGGCCAGACCTGTGATGTCAGGAAGCGCAGAAAGTGGCCTTGGATCAAGCAAGTGCTTCAAAGACTTACGGTCTTCCCTCCAGCCTAATAGAATTCCAAAAATCTGAAGGCTTTTATCCTGTAAGTTCCCAGGCCTAAACCAATGCCCTTAAGAAGAAAAATGTTTGGGACCTTGAAACCATTACTACTAACAAACCCAATAACATTTCATTCAGTCTAATAAAAATGGAAGCTCTTTAAAAAGTGGTTGCCAGGGAAATGTCAAGGTCATGAGGCAAAGGAAATGAGAGGCAGCTTGATAAAGAGGAAAGAGAGCATTGGTTTGGAGTCAGGTTTCAGTTCCTGGTTGTGCCAATTTCTTACTCTGTGATTGTGTACAGTTACTTAACTTCTCTGAAATTCAGTGGCCTCAATTTTAAAAAGAAGCCAATAAATAATTATCCCACAGTGTATTTAGTATTTCATAAGATAATGGACTCAATAGTGACTAGCATAGACTAGCGGTGCAAGAAATGTCAGTTTCCCTTCCCTTCATCTACAAACTTGCCTGAGCCAATCAAGGAAGTAAAGAAAGACAAGGAAGTGAAAATGGTTAAAAATCAGGTTTTAAGTCCTATTCGCATTAGTCTTCTTTGTCTAGCTCAGCAGTGACTGTCAGACCAAAGAAGGTCAAAAGATTCTTAGTGTGACTTATAACTAAAAGACTGATGAAAAAATATGCTGAAATAGCTCACATATTCTCACAGTAGGAACGAAAGGAGAGAAAATTCCAAGAACAATAAATGGATCCAATTTCTACCGATTTTAGAATTTGCTGAGCTATTTACCAGGGATTAAAAAAAAAAAAAAGGCAGGCATGGGGAGGAAGATTCCTATTTCACACCACAAAATTATTGACCTCAACTTGCAGCTCAGGACCCGAGAGCACAGAAGAGAGACCACCGAAAGTTTCATTGTGGTTCCACCTCCACACAGTCACTATTTTAAACACGTGTCTTAGCGGGAGTATTACTAGTTCATGACACAGTAGACAAGGTAAGCAGTTCTGTGGGTCTTGAGGTGGGGGGAGGGAAAGCCAATACACACAACTCTGGTGCAGTGTCATCCTGTGGTCATTACTTAATACAAATGAATGACAATGTGCCATTGGCAAAAGATAGAAGTGATATTGCTTCAGAAAATAATAGCCTTGCATACAGAGGTGGTAAGAAAAGCAAGGAAGTCATTACCACAGAAGCCAGGGTAGTGGTTTCCTCTAGAGGGAGGGAGGGGGTGTTGCCTAGAAGGTAAACAAAGGAGGGGCTTCAGGGCAGGTGAGGTGCTAGTTTTTTTTTACTTGAGTGGTGGTTACAGGGGTGTTCACTTTGTAAGTATTCAATTTACTATACAGTAATGCTTTCTGTTTGTGTATTATATTTCATAATTTTTAAAAAGTTAAAAAAAAGAAAGAAAACAACCCTCCCTTCATTGGGAAAATAACACTTTACTGCAGATCTTAGCTCCAGGTACTTAAATATTATCTTCTTCAGTTGATGTACCTGTTCCTCGCATCGACTGTCATTCTGGGGAGAAGAGAATAGAGTGGACTTTTGAGAAACCACAAGTAGACTATTGCTCCAGTGTACATGATATTCTGGAGAATATTTTAATCCTGGAGTATGTTTGGGGTATTTTTTTAACTTTTTATTTTGAAATAATTCCAATAAAACTACCCCCATACAGAGAACTCCAAAATGCACCAACCCCTTAAAAACCCAGACCCACCAGTTTTAATATTTTGCCACCTCTGCTGTATCATGCTATCTATCTATCTATCTATCTCTATTCTGAATATTTGAGAACAGGTTGCATATATCATATTCTTTGAACACATAATACTTCCATGTACATTTCCTACAAACAAGGATATTTACTAATGTAATCACCTTAAGTGCAGTTATTGAGTTAAAGAAACTTGACATTGATATAATGCTGACATTCTATATTCCAATTTTTTCTTATGTCTCAATAATATCTTCTTGAGCCTTTTCTCCTTCATTCTTGGATCCCATCTAGTATCATGTATTGCATTTAATTGTCATCTCTTTTGTGAATATTCTCGCTGTCCTGATTTTATGATAATCAGGGTAGGCTAAACATTTGCTATATTAGAAACTATGCATGTGTCCCCAGACCTAGTTTTTTTCCCTAGGTCTGGGTTTTTAGAATGCTGGTGATAAACTAAGCCTGATTTATTATATGACCATCCTGTATGGGAAATTACTGTAACTCTAATTGTCATCTCTTTAGTTTCCTTTTCTTTCTTTCTTTTTTCTTTCTTTTCTTTCTTTCTTTCTCTCTTTCTTCCTTTCTTCCTTTCTTCCTTTCTTCCTTTCTTCCTTCCTTTCTTTCTTTCTCTCTCTCTCTTTCTTTCTTTCTCCTTCCTTCTTTCTTTTCTTTCTCTCTTTCTCTTTCTTTCTTTTTGTCTCTTTCATGTGGAAACATATATACAAGGCTTCCCATGCAAACCCTACCCAAGCATATCATCCAGTGGGAGTAATCACATTCAGTGTTGCAGGACCCTCACCACCACCCATTACTATAACTTACCTTTCACCTCAAGCAGAAACCCTATACCCACTTTGCAATAATTCTCCATTGGCCATGCCCCCCATCCTGGTAACCTGTACTCACTTTCTGTCTCTATGTGTTTGCATATCCTCTAATATTTTCTTTGTGGAAATATGGCTTAAAATTAACATCTTAAATCTGTAACAATCCTGTTTGCTTTGTTACCAACTTAACTGCAATAGCATACATAAACTATGTTCCTGTATCCCTCTGCCCCCCCACCTTTATGTAGTTCTTGTCACAAATTATATATTTTTACAATATAATTCTAAAATCAATGATTTATCATTACATTTTATGCATTTGCCTTTCAGATCCTGTAGGAAGTAATAAGTGGAGTTGCAAACCAATGATATAATAGTACTGCTATTTTTATTTATCCATGTCTTTATCTTTGTTCCTTATTTCTTCAGTCAGTTGTCTATTGTTCTTTCCTTTCAACCTACAGAACTCTCTTGAACATTTCCTGTAGGGCTGACCTACTGATGACAAACTCCCTCAGCTTTTGTTCATCTGGAAATGTCTTAATCACTCCCTAGTTTATATTTGACAGTTTTGCCAAATATAGAATTCTTGGTTGGCAATATTTTGCTATCAGCACTTTAAATATGTCTTCTCACTGCCCACTTGCCTCCATCATTTCTGATAAGAAATCAGCACTTAATCTTATTGAGGCTCCCTTGTACATGACATGTTGCTTTTTCTCTTGCAGCTTTCAGAATTTTCTCTTTATCTTTAGCACTCGACAGTTTGATTAAAACATTGAACAGTGTGGGTCTATTTGGGTTTATCCTATTTGGAGTACATTGAGCTTCTTGGATGTATATATTCATTCATGTCTCTCGTTAATTTGGGAAGTTTCCAACCCTTATTTCTTTGAATATTCTCTTTGCCCCTTTCTCTCTTTCTTCTCCTTCTGGGACTCCCACAAAGCATATATTGGTATACTGGATGGTGTCCCACAGGTTCCTTAGGCACTGTTCACTTTTCTTTCTTCTTTCTGCTCCTCAAACCAAATGATTTCCATTACCTTATCTTCAACTTCTCTTATTCTTTTGTCTGCCCAATACAATCTACTGTTGAACCTCTCTGGAGAATTTTTTTTTTTAAGATTTTTTTTTTTTTAATTACATATCCCCCACTTTCTGCTTGTTCTTGCAGTGTTCATTTTTGCGTACTTCTGTGTCTGCTTGTCTCCCCCTGCTGCGGCAACCCACTGAGTCAGCTCACCGCGCGGCAGCCTGCCTGCTCGCAGCAGCTTGCCCTGCCCATAGCGGCTTGCCTTCTCTAGGCGGTCTGTCCACTCGAGGAGGCCCCTGGAACCGAACCCGGGGCCTCCTATGTGGTAAACCAGCACCCTACCAATTGGGCTACAGCCGGCCCCTCTGGAGAATTTTTCATTTCTGTTACTGTGATCTTCAGCTCTGGTTCCTTTTCATAACTTCTATCACTCTATTGATATTCTCTTTGTGTTCAGTTATCATTTTCCTGACCTCATTTAGTTCTTTGGACATATTTTCCTCTAGGTATTTGAGCATATTGAGGATAATTTTTTAAAGTCTTAACTGGAATGTCCCAGGTCTGATCCTCCTTATTGATGGGTCTCTAAAGTTTAATCTTCTACTTTGCTTGGACCATCACTTCCTGTTTCTTTGTATGTTTTATATCTTTTGTTGAAACTTGGACATTGTGATATTTTAATGTGTTATCGCTGGTATTCAGACTCTGAGACATCTGTTCCTTAAGCTTGCATCCAGCTAGTTAATGTTCTAACAGAGCTTTTCTTGAATGCCAGGAGCTAGGGGGGTGGGGGTGGGGGTGGGAGAGAAGGAGGAAAACACCTTTCCCAGTCCTGGCAGATTGACTTGTGCAGCATGTGTGCTCTCCTCCAGGACGTATTGATACAATGAGTTTGGAGAATAGCTCCAGGACAAAGTGTGGTGTCCTCCTTGATCCTTTCTGAGCATGTCTCTTGTCTTGGGCATGTGTGTGTGACCTTTGGAATTCCCCCATTTCCATGGATGCAGTGTCTCCTCTGCCCTAGGAAATAGTTTCTTTATGTCTGGGCATTGCACTGTGTGTCCCTTGCCCCTGGCAGCACGACGTGACTGCTCTCCCACAGCATTCTGTAGGAGAGCTCGGTGAGCCGCCTTATAAACCCAGAGCAAGTTCTGGGATGGCAAGCCACCCAAGCCACCACCAGACCTGGGTCAGACCTACATGCTCCCAGTGTGTACACCAAGGTTACTCTGTTCCCTCTGGAACCAGGACCAGGGACCTACATTGGAAGCTCAGGCCGGCTCTGCACCAAGCCCATGAGGGTTAGAGTTGGGGCCAGCCAGGGTGCCAGGAGATTCTATAACTTCTAGGTGGCCTTTTTCTTGATTCAGCGCTCACTTAGCTACTGCAGTTTTTAACTGTTTTCTGGAGCTTTGAGAAAGATGTTTCTGCCAGTTCTTGCTGATTGTTTAATGCTTTTGTGGGGGGACGGAGCCCTGAAGCATGTCACTATGCCATCTTGATGGGGTGGAGCTGGGGCATATTTTTAAGGTTCAAGTACACTAGAGTCAGAATCCAGTGGAATGCCACAAGATGCCAGAAAGTTCTCTAAGAGGAAAGCAGCATTCACAAGTCAACGTCAATAGGCACAAGCAAAGGATATATAAACGGGTTTGTGGAATTATCAGAAGGAATACAAAAGTTTTAAGGAGATAGTAACAATTCAATTCCTCCAATTCAGGGCATAGCGGAGCCTCAGGGCCTCTATCTGAAGAAAATCCCTCCTGTGTTTGGCATCTGAGTGACTCACCCAGAAAACTATCCACTGCGTGCAATAAAGAGGAAATGAATCATGGAAGCTTCTGACCTTTACCCTTGTCATCCCTACACAGGGAAACCACCCACAGACAATCTCAACAGAGCTGGAGACAAGGCAGTCAAACAAGACACACACAAAAATGATGTAAATCCATTAGCAGAGGAGAGTAAGATAATCAGGTCAGGAGAATGCAGCTCAGAGTTTGAGGATACAAGATAAACACTGATTTTCTGATACAGAAAACTGAGCAGTTGAACTGGCACTGAAGACAGTTTGGCAGTGCCCACTGACCCAGCGTCTTAAGCAGTAATCGGAACTCCTTGTACCATTAGCTGGAATGGGGGTGGGGATAGGATAGAGCAGCAGGGAGGAAAATAATGACCCCATTCCCCTTGGAATCTTCATCTTGTGTTTGGTATTTGGGGAATTTGCTTGGCTTGCTTGGAGGAAGTAGTACAAACTAAAGCTGGGATTAAAAGTTAGAAGAATAAAATTTATAGAATTATTCACAGTTAAGATGAAGGCCCAATGACTGCACTCTGAAAGGATAGTGAGTTACATGACAATTGGCAGAAGAGTATGAATGCAACGTGAAGAATTATCTACAGCGATAGTCCAATACTGTAGGTTATGATGTCAGTCTCACAATCAGAATGCCCGCAAAATGCTAATCTGAAAGCTAAACATCAAGAAATATGTACAGAGTAGAAAACAAACACCTTAGAGGACAAGAAGGAACATCTCTAATTGCCTACCTTACTGAACACAAGTGCATTTGGGCACAAAATGTAGAAGTGAGGTGGCTCTCAGCTTCTCTGCTCGCCCGTCAATGATCAGGGAAAAGATGATTAACCATGGAGCCACAAAGCTCAAAGGCATTTCCCTTCACTCTAAGGTAAGATTTTTTAGTTAATTTTTCCCCTATAGGTCTAGAAATGGTAGTAAAATCTTATTCAGTCTTTATTTTAAATGAATATGCTGTCCCTCAAAAAAATCATCGCCCAGTAATGAAAAAACGTTTACTAATGGAAGGTGGTAATGGTAGTACAACATTGAAAAGTAACTAATGCCACTGAATTGTACACTTAAAAATGGTTAAAATGGTGGAGCAGGTGTGGCTTAGTGGTTGAGCACCTGCTTCGCACATATGAGGTACCAGGTTCAATCCCCAGTACCTCCTAAAAAAAAAAAAAAGGTTAAAATGGCCAATTTTATGTTATATATATATGTTACCACAATTTTTAAAAAAGGATGTCACCCAGGCCTTTTCTTGGGAGGTATTTGACTAGGAAATCTTGCCCTTGCTGGTTCGGAAAATGGGAACTAGGTATGCATGTGCCACACAGCTTAATTCAGAGTTTTGATTTGCACTTGACATGGGAGCACATTGGATCTGGGATGGTATTTCTGGTCATAACCCAATAAGGAACATTCAGGCCAATCTTTGAAACTTTCCTCTCTCTCCCACTCCAACTTCCCACTCTGGCCACTTTCATATTCTCTCTTTTTTACCCACTCCAACATCACTGTACTTTATAAAATTAGAGATTAGCCATTTTCAGGTAGACAAGCAGGATTTATAGTTCCCACCAGCATTTACGAATAGAAATGAAAATGACTTGGTGTTCTTTCACAGAACAGAATAACAGTGTGATGCTTTGTATACTGTTAAATGATTTGGAAACAATTGGTATCAAGGAGTCCCAGAATTATCCTTCCACTCCCTTAACCATTTCTACCACTATTTTCAACTAATATATTAATATCTTTTCTGTAATAATTAATATTTTTTAAAAAACAGGTAATATATACAATATATATACATATGCCAGATATGCTGCTAAAATTTTTACAGATAGTAATCCTTCTAATCATCATAGTAACCACAGATACTATTTTTATCCCTACTTTATAAATGGGAAACTACAGATTAGAAAGATTGTGTAATTTACCCAAAATCAAGCTATTAAGTGAAAGAGCCATACTTTAAGCCCAGAGCTGTCCAACTCCAGAATCTGAGCTCTTTACCACCACACTATGTGCTCTAGGATGCTGGGGACAGGAGAAGCAGAAATCAAATTATATTTATGGCCACATTAGTCTTGGTCACCTTTTCCTTACATTTGAGTATGTAATCATAGTAGGCAGTGGAGGAGAAATATAATAATGCCCAATTTCTATTTGGATATCCCACCTGTCATTCATAAATTTTCTATATTTCTTTCTCATGTGTAAGAAATTAGAAAGGAAGAAAGATGGCAGTTGAACTACCGGCAGTTTCTAGCTTGATTTTCCTATTTCTTGATAATAGGGAATTTGACCTTTCTGAAAAGATGACCTTTCAAGTTTGACCAGTAAAACTTCCATCAGAAACACCTCATCAAGTGCACACTGAAGGGGCCAACTGAGGTCACCTTCTCATTTGGAATTCATTTTCTGACCTTCTGCTGGGAATAACAGTAAAGATAAGACAAAGCATTCTCTCGTCTGCCTCCATTTTTTACTGGAACCAACCTATCAGCAATTGATTGAGCATGTGTCATATATGTTAGGACTATAAAATCACTGCAGAGCAATCATTGATGAATTAAATGTCTGTCTTTAAAGAGTACACGTTCCCCAAAACTTGGTATTCTGTAGCTATTTAATCTCTTACTGATGCACAGTACAGTTGGTTTCTGATTCAGGGCCTCAAAATGTTCAAAGCAATTCTTAAAAAAAGATCAGCCACTTAAAGATTCACAATTTCTTTTGACTAATCAATGTTTTGACTCTGGAAATAGAAAAAATATACTGCAAAGTCAACTCAACATTCAGATTTCAAATCAGTTTCACAGTAGTAGAAAAATTTCTAAGGAAACTAAGATTTTGGAAGATGAGAAAGAAAGCGTCTTGATTCTCTTCTGCTGATTTAGTTTTAAATCCCACACTTTGCCAGGACATATTGTCCTTAACAGCAAAGGTTTTAGAATCAGACATGGTTCCCCATGGCTCTAACTTGGGCAAGTTACTTAACCTCTCTAAGAATCAATAGCCATCTAAAAAATGGATTTTCTATGTAAAGGATTTAGCACAATACCAGACACAGGGTAAGAACTCAATACATGGCAGCTTAGAAAAAAAATTAAATAAAATCCTCATTGTATTTTTCCAGTCAACCAATTTGAAAACTATAGATGCCTAAGATAAGGCTTAGCAGGACATTGAAGGCTCTCCCACAAAAATATTGGCTGTATAACAGACTTTGGCATCAGGAAGGTCTATTTAGGACCCATCAAAAGGAGGGTTAGTGACTATTGAGGCACTTTTTTACAGGGAAGTTCACCCATATCACATTACACACTCACCCAAAGTAGAGAACCCTCTCGAGATGCCAACAGATGAAGATTGAGAATTCATTCTTAAATGAGCAGTAGGGTGGGAATTTGTTAAGATAATTAACAATAACTGGCATCAAAGAAAAAGGTTTTTGAATTCAAACCCAACTAATTGGCAAAAAGAGAGGGCCAGACAAAGGGAGCCTGTGAACTGTGTGGAACAGAAGTCTGAGTTCAAGTTAACACAAAGCAATTAAACAACTTGAACCATGTGACTTGGACCGTGCAGATTTCTTACATCCAGATCTCTTCTGATCAAGTAACGTCCTCCCAAAATACAGGTGGTGGGAAATTTTCAGGTGGAATTTGATAGTCTTGAAACAAAATATTAATGACAATTTTTATATATGTTACCCCAGCTGCCCACCTTTCATTGTTAATGATGTCTAATTGATTTCTGAGTGAAACTGAGAAACCCAAAAGTAGCATAATGAAGGTTTAAAAAAAAATCAACTCCATTCTGATTTACGACCTTAATAAAAATATGACCTATTTTATTCTATGTTTCAGATAGAATGAAAATGCAAAACAAACCTTTATAAATATCAAGCCATAGGAAATAAAATCGGTGGGGGAGGGGGAAAGGGCAGGGGAGAAATCAGCAAAACCAACCAAAGAGAAATTTGCCAACTTCTCACAGAGTTTACAGAGAATGGGCAGAGAGAAATAGAGTCTGACAGGAAAACATTCAAGAGAGAAACTGTGGGAAAATGTGAGTGCCTTAAGGAGGAGCCAATTTTGGTGGGTGGGAGAGATGAAATGATAACATCTGCTGGCCGCCTAAACACTGTAAGGAAGAATCTGGAGGCTGGAGACTCATTAAGATCCTGAAGAAAGGAAAGAGTTCCTGGAGCACAGGAGGCTGTGCTGAGTAAGCTTCAGATAGGAATAACCTCATTCACAAGTCAGCGATGAATTAATGAGTTTGGTTGTGAACAACAATAAACTTAAGAATAAAGGTTGTCTTTCACCTCTCCATGGAAAGATTTTTTTTTCTCTTCTGAGGTAATTTGTAGGGAGAGTAACTCCCATGGATTTTTCTTACAGTGACTCTGTTATGAAGGGAAGTGCCAAGAATGGGTTAACCTTGCCATGCTACAGATGACTGAGGGAAGGAAGTGAGAGGACATTGATAAGTGACTCACCTAGGCTGTGGCGGCTGGAAGCACAGAGATGTCACATCCGGTTCAGCTCTTCCATCTGCCAGGCACATACTCCACAAGAGTTCTGGTTGCCAGTCTTCCCCCTGGGATTCAGGAGATCCCCAAGCATTGGCAGCTGCCCATAGTTATCCGCAATCTCAGAGGATCACAGTCCTCAATAAAGTCCCTAAGGGCAAGGCAAGAGCATCACCTTTTCCCACACAGCCTTCACACTCATTCCCCACCCTTGCTTTCATTTTCTTTTCCCTGGGGTGAAAGGATGCAATACCAAAATTTTGCGATTTGAAAAGACGTATCTGATTGCCAACTTGACATTTCCATCTGGAGAGCTAATAGACCTCTCAGACTTAACATGTCAAAAAGGAACTCATGATCTTCCCTATTCCCCTGCCCACTAAAAACCCCCACTCTGCATGAAGTTTTCCCCTCTCGTCTAATGGCAACTTCAACCTTCCTTGAATGCTTCTATTTGGCTTACACCCAACATCCAGTCCAGCAGACTCTCACCACTTCTCATCACCCCCACTATCTCTAACCTGGATGTTTGCAGTAGCCTCCGAACGGGTCTCCTGCTTCTGCCCTGTCTTCCTACACTCAACACAGGAGGCCAAGTGGTCCTTTTAAGTTTTAAAAAAGGTGAAGGAATCTCTCTCCTCAAACCCTCCAGGGGTATCCTGTCTTAGCTGGAATAAAAGCTCCAGTTCTTACAGTGACCTAAAAGATCTTACACCCTCTGGCCCCCAGTCCCTGTCTTACTTCTTCTACTTCTACTCTTCCCCTTCCTCACAACTAGGCTTGCCAGATTTAGGAAATAAAAATACAGGACACCCTGTAATTTTTTAGTGTAAGTATGTCCCAAATATTGTAGGGGACATACTAACATAAAAAATTTATTTGTTGTTTATCTGAAATTCAAATTTAACTGGGCATCCTGTATTTTATCTGCCAACCCTAGGTACAACCTTGCCTCACACCTTTTGTGCTGCATCTCCTTGCCGCCTAGAATACCCTTCCTTCAGCATTTGCTGGCTCACTCCTTCATCTACTTCAATCCTTTGCTCAAATGTCACCTTCTCTGAGAAGCTGACTTAGTCTCAGAAACAATTATATTCTCAAAATATAGCACTTCCTACTCCCTTCCCTACTTTCTTTCCCCCTAAAACAATTTACTTATTCATTGTTGGTCTCCCTTCAATAAGATGCAAACTCCACGAGGGCATGGTTGCTTTTGTTCTGCTTTGTTCTTGGCTGTATCTCCAGCTCCTAGAACAGGACCTGGTACCTGGTAATGGCTGTCAGTGACGGTTGAATAAATGACTGAACAAATGAATGAACACCTCTCAAAGCTGTTGATAAGAAAACAGTCAACAACAAATTGCCACTGACACAAAGACTTTTTTAATACTATACTTTCCATCCACTTTGAGACTACAAAAACAACAACAAAAACAGGTTGATATACAAAAAACAATCTTTCGTCATTTTCACTGTGCCTGGCCCCCTAACAAAGCAGGTCCAGAATAAATCACCTTTCTTGGCCATCCATAACAGGGATTATTTTATTTTATATTGATTGTAAATGTGAAAACTCCAAAGTTCACACACACACACAAAAAAAAACATATAATGTTATAGCTTATTTTATTTGTGTTTTATAGCTTTGCAGAACACTTTCACCGTATGAAACTATTTCAAACACCTTAAATGCAATAGATCCAGATACAAGAGGACAAAATTCAAAAGGAAAAATTTGGCTTCCACTGTAGTAAGTACATTTATAAAGACAGTAATACCCAGCCCAAAATAATTCAGCAAAATCCCTACCTTACTCACCCTATTGAAAATATCCCCTTTAGAATCCGGTTAGAACAGTTAATATTACAATAAATAACTTGTGAAAATTTATTAGCGGTGGTTAAAACAACTTGACTTTGTATGTGTGTGGCTTTAAGAAACCAAAAGCCTGCATCACATATCCTGAATAATGCGAGCCCAATTAATTATTGAGTATGTGTCAGTTTTATGATCATCAAAGTCTCTTTAGTGTTTATATTAGAGCATGAGAAAAATATACATTGCTATGTGCTTCACGGTGAGTCATTATTCAGCCCCTCTAAATTTGCAATTGGGGGGTGGGTGGGAGGGGAAAAGTCACTTAGAAACTTTACTGGTTCACATGAAACATGCCAGGTTCCTTGAGTACTTCTGGAAAAACACGGAGAACAAAGTTAGGCTTTGGATTGTTCCCACAGGGGTACTCAGCCTTGACTGAACTTTGGAACCACCTGGGAACAATCGCAGATGGATCCCTAGTTCCTAACCCCAGAGTTTCTAATATAGTTGAGCTGGGGTGCAGTCAGGGCCCTGGGAGTTTTAAAAGCTCCCTAGGTGAGTCTAATAAAGAGTGAGGTTGAGAACTACTATTTTTGAGTCTCCAAAAAATGCGCGGTAGAATAAGCCCTTTCCAGTTTTCAGTGAGAGGCCACACACCCTGATTTTATAAAACTCATCTCCAGAATAGTGTGAAGTAGATGAGTCTGAAGGGAAAAAAAAAAGGGGGGGGGGGTCCCAGGTTTTACCTTAAAACAATGTGTATTGTTTTGGAGAAAAAAATAATAATCCAGACTCTAATGTTAACAAAGGAAATTTCAGTTCAGCAGCCATGGGAAAATCCCCAATTTAACCTAGCCTTTCAATGACTCTCATGTTCCATAACTATGGCAGCAGAAATAATAACTGACAATGTGCACTTTATTTGCACCAAACACACCAGTGGACTTCAAAAGAAAATCAACATTTACAGTTTAATTGCTGTTTATTCCCTGTATTCAAATCAGCTTTCTTTGGCTGCGTTCTTCTAAATGCTCAGAAGGGGATTTAATCATCTGATCTAATTTTTCCAAAGAATAGGAAGTTATCATTATGGCAGCACACTGAAAAAAAAATTAAATGAGTGCAAAAGAAATTGCAGAAAGGATTGGCTAGTCTGTAACACAGAGCTCTTAAACTTAAGGCAGTTCA
>PVKH010007778.1:8734-20048 GCA_004027955.1 Chaetophractus vellerosus | reverse complement strand
AAAGCATCTTTAGAAGACACTGCCATATGCCTGATTGCCCACGTCTGAAACTTGGTGAGACAACATCTCTTGATGATGCCTTTATTTGAACACTTCTACAGTCTCAGAACTGTAAACTTTAAACCTAATAAATAATAAATTCCCTTTATAAAAGCCACCCCATTTCTAGTATATTGCTACCCGCAGTGTTTAGCAAACTAAAACACAGTCAGTCAGAAAGATTGGGGAATGGATCGTGGGTAACAAACACATTCTGACATTGAGCTCTGGTTGAAGAATCCATTCAAAGGCCCTGAGTGGGACAGCCAAGTGAGAAGAGCAGTTTCCCACTGAAAATTGTAATTGAATTCATTGCCACCCCCACCCTGCCACTCCCAGGAAGGGATTTGCTTCAAGATTGCAAAACTGCTTGTTTGATTGAACACAGCTCTGGTCACAGAGTAGAGTAACATCTGGGGATTTATTACCAAATTCAGACTTGGAAACCTAAATCTATATAGTGCATACCTGCATCCACTTTGCAAAAGTTAGTCAAAACCATTTAACTTCTGACTGAAGCAAAGCATATACATTGGTGGGGCTAGGGGTTCCCAAGTTCATGATATTTGCTAGAAATTACTGGAAGCTTTAATAAAGAAACACAGGCCAGTTAAGACTGCTGCTTCTGACATGAGTAATAAGCTAACACCGTTTAGAGCTGGACCTGGACTGTCATTGATTTGGTGGATGGTCAGTAGCAATACATTTCTTTTCTTCCTCAGATTTCAGCTGATGAGAGCAGGAAAAATGTATATACAAATCTGATATACCGCGGAGAACGGGAAGGAATTGCTTCAAGGAAAACAATACAGACACATCTACTTCTAAATCCAGTGTAATTCTATATATTTTTCAATGGACCTCAACCAGAAGGTAACGAAGGGAAACTTGATGGGTCAGAGGAGGAAGGAGAGAAATTGCTCTCTGCTGTCTCCACACATGTTTGCAGTGTGCACATGACAGCATCTCTCATCATCCTTAAACATGCCATTTTGAAACATTCTATAAAACAAAGGCACCAAGACTAGAACCAACAATCATCATTAAAGTTTAGCAAATTGATATACTTTTACATATTTTACTATGTAAAAGTCTAGATTAGATTTGTATTCTGAGGTGAAATTATGCCAAACTGCTGTCTTTAGGAAATCTTCTTGAAGAAAAGAAAAAAAGAATTGTCTGAAAGACAGAGAACACTTCATTGGGCTGAAAAAATTTTAAATAAAAATTTTATTTTAGGATTGTTTCGGATTTACAGAGGCATTGCAAGAAAGTACAGAGATAATAGTACAGAGTTTCCATGTACTCTGCATCAGTGTCTCCTATTGTTAATATTTTACATTATTACGGTATATTTGTTACTGCTAGAGTACCGTAATTGATGCATTGTTATTAGCTAAACGCTATACTTTATTTGGATTTTATTAGTTTTTCCCTTAATGTTCTCTTTCTATTCAAGATCCCATCCATGATACCACATTACGTTTAGTCTACATCTCTCCTTAGGTTTAACTTGGCTATGACAACAATTCCTCAGATTTCCCATGATTTTGAGACCTTGACAGTTTTACAGAGCACTGGTCAGGCATTTTGTAGAATATCCCTGCAGTCTGGGTTTTTATGATGGTTCCCTCATGATTGCACAGGAGTTCTGAGTTTCTGGAAGGAAAATAGCAGAGGTGAAGTGCCTTTCTCATCACACCATATCAAGGATACATAATATTACCTGGACTTATATATGATTATGTTAATATTGATCTCCCTAATGAAGTAGTATTTGTCATATTCCTCCCATGTCAAGTCATCCCCTCCCACTTTCCCATATTGTACTATTTGGAAGCAAGTCACTAAGCCAAGTCCACACTTAGGAGGTAGGGAGTTATGCTCCAAATCCTAAATGGAAGATATCAATATAAATTATTTGGCATTCTCCTGTGCAGGAAATTTGTTTCTATTTTTATAAAGCAGTTTGATTAAGATGTATTCACATATTATACAATCCATCCAAAGTGTACAATCAATGGCTTTTAGTACAATCAAAGAATTGTGCATTCATCACTGCAATCAATTTGAGAACATTTTCATTACTCCAAAAAGTAAAACTCCGTACCCCTTAGAAGTCCCTCTCAATTTCTCTATCCTTCCTCAGTCCAACAGAACTACTAAAATATTTGTCTCTATAGATTTATTTATATTTGCATTTTATCTAAATAGAATCATACAATATATAGTTCTTTGTTTCTGTTTTCTTTCACTTAGCATAGTGTTTTTATTAAATTATTATTTTAATTAGAAAAGTTGTAGGTTTACAGAAAAGTCATATTAAAAATACAATGTTCCAATATACTCCCCATTGTTGACATTTTGTATTAGTGTGGTACCTTTGTTAAAATTGATGAAAGAATCAAAATAGTACTATTAACTATGGTCCATAATTTACATTAGGTGTGTTTTTCCTAACAACATGCTGTTATTAGCATCTTGTAATAGTTGTTGTACATTTGTTAAAATTCATGAAAGAACATTCTTATACTTGGGCTATTAATCCCAGACCATCATCCACAACAGGGTTCACTGTGTTATACAGTTCATGTTTTATCTTCTAACATTTATTCTACTAACATGCATGACCCAAAATGTCCCCTTTCAACTACATTCACATACATAATTCAGAGCTACCGATTACACTCACAATGTGCTACCATCATCACGATCCATTTCCAAACCTTTACAATAAACCTAAATGGAAATTCTGCACAAATTAATCATTAACTCCCCATTCTCTAACCCAATCTATTCCCTGTGTTTTGGTCAGCCACAGAAGTGCCTTTTGAAATACACCAAAGATTGGCCGGTCTTTAGAAAGGGTATTTATTTGGGGTAGATGCTTACAGTTACCAGGCCACAAAGCATAAGTTTCTTCTCATACCAAAGTCCACGTGTTGGAGCAAGATGGCTGCCGACGTCTGCAAGGGCTCAGACCTTTGGGTTCCTCTCCTGCCGGGGTGCATTTCTCTCCAGGCTTAGCTTCTGTTTCTTCCACAAGTTCAGCTGTAGACCATGAGGGTCTTTATGAATTGCGTCTCTCCACAAGGCCAGCTGTACACTATCCAGCGATCGGCTCACTCCAACATCAGAACTGTTTCTCAAATCTCTTCTCTAACTCTCTGCAACTCAAATCTGCTGCCTGGCCTTTATACTTGAGACCACACCCACCGAGGGGCGGGGCCCAATGCCCTCCTGACATGGCCGAGTTAATGCCCTTATCATAAACCAATCATGCCCAGATGAACAGATGAGTCTACAAGCATAATCCAATTTATATTTTTGGAATTCATAATTACATAAAACTCAAACCGTTATACCTGGTAATTGTATTCTTGATTCTATCGCTATGAGTTTGCTTATTCTAATTAGTTCATAACAATGAGATCATACAAATATTTGTCCTTATTTCACTTGGCATAATGTCCTCAAAGTTCATCCATGTCATTGCATGCATCAGGACTTCATTGCTTTTTACCACTGAATAATATTCCATCATATGTGCATACTGCATTTTATCCAGTCATCGGTTGATGGACGCTTGGGTTGTTTCTATCTTTGGCAATTGTAAATAATGCCTCTATGAACACCAATGTGCAAATAACTTCACATCTCAACTTTCAATTCTTTTGGGTATACACCTAGTAGTGGGATTGCAAGGTCATATGGTAATTCTATACTTATCTTCTGAGGAACTTCCAAACTGTCTTCAACAGCAGCTACTCCATTTTACAGTTTCACCAGTAATGAATAAGAGTCCCTATTTGTCTACATCCTCTCCAATACTTGTAATTTTTGTTTTTTCAATTATAGCTATTTCAGTGGGTGTGAAATATCTCATTGTGGTTTTGATTTCCATTTCCCTAATTGCTAGTTGAGCATCTTTTCATGTGCTTTTTTAGTCATTTGAATATCCTCATTGGAGAAATGTCCATTCAATTCTTTTGCCCATTTCTAAATTAGGTTGTTTGTCTTTTTATTGAGTTGTAGGATTTCATTATGTATTCTGGATTTTAAATCCTTATAGTTATGTGGTTTCCAAATATTTTCTCCCATTGAGTAGCTTGTCTCTTCATTTTCATGACAAAGTCCTTTGATGCACAAGTTTTTAATTTTGAGGCATTCCCACTTATCTATTTTTTTCTTTCATTGCTTGTGCTTTGGGTGTAAAGTCTAAGATACCATTGCTGAATGCAAGTTTCTGAAGATGCTTCCCTGCATTTTCTTCAAGGAGTTTTAAAGTCCTCTTTCTTATATTAAGTCCTTTGATCCATTTTGAATTAATTTTTGTATATGGTGTGAGATAGGGGTCTTCTTCCATTCTTTTGCATATGGATATCCAGTTCTCCCAGTACCATGTGTTGAAAAGGCTATTCTTTCCCAATTGTGTGGGCTTGGAAGCCTTGTCAAAAATCAGTTGGCCAGGGAAGTGGGTGTGGCTCAACCAGTTCACACCTGCCAACCACATGGGAGGTTCTGGGTTCAGGTCCTGGTGCCTCCTAAAAGAAGTCAAGCAGACTCCATCCCCGCCACAATGAGCTAGATGCTGCCCCCACTGCAACAAGCTAGGCACCACCCCCATATCAACAAGCAGATCCCTGCTATAAGCCAGCAGATCCCACAGCCCACAGGGAGCAGATGTGGCTCAAGCTGTTGGACACTTACCTCTCATGTGGGAGGTCTTGGGTTCAGTTCCCAGTGTCTCCTGTAGAAGGTGAGCAAACAATGAGCAGACAGACAAGAGAACCATCTGGGGAAGGGGGAGGATAAAGAAAGAAAAATAAAGTAAATCTTTTTTAAAAAATCAATTAGTCATAGGTGTGAGGGCCTATTTCTGAGCTCTCAAATCTATTCCTTTGGTCAATATATCTATCCTTGTGCCAGTACCATGCTGTTTTGACCACTGTAGCTTTGTAATATGCTTTAAGTCAGGAATTGTTTAGCCTCCAAATTTGTTCTTCTTTTTCTAGAGATCTTTGGCTATCTATTCAGGGCCCCTGACCCTTCCAAATAAATTTGACAACCATCTTTTCCACTTCTGCAAAGTACAATGTTAGAATTTTGATTGGGATTGCATTGAATGTGTAAATGATTTTGGGTAGAATCAACATCTTAACAATATTTAGTATTCCAATCCATGAACATGGAATGTCCTTACATTTATTTAGGTCTTCTCAGTATTTTGTAGTTTCCTGTATAAGTCCTTAGTTAAATTTATTTCTAACATTTTGATATTTTGTTGCTATTATAAATGGAATTTTTCTTGATTTCCTCCTCAGCTTGCACATTATTAATGTATAGAAACATAACTGATTTTTGTTGCTCTTGTACCTTACACTTTGCTGAAATTGTGTATTAGGTCTAATAGCTTTTTTGTCAATTTTGAGGGACTTTCTATATACAGGATCATGTAATCTGCAAATAGCGAAAGTTTTACTTCTTCCCTTCTAATTTGGATATCTTTTATTTCTTTTTCTTGCCTAATTGCTCTGACTAAATCTTCCAGTATTATGTTGAATAACAGTGGTGACAATAGGCATCTTTATCTAGTTACAAATTTTAGAGAGAAAGCTTTCAGTCTTTCACCATCGAGTATGACATTAGCTGCGGACTTTTCATATATGCCCTTTGTCACATTTAGGAATTTTCCTTCTATTCCTATTTTTCTAAGTGTTGTTATCAAGAAAGGATATTGAATTATGTCAAATGCCTTTTTCTGTGTCAATTGAAATGATTATTTGGCTTTTCCTTTGGTTTTGTTGATGTGCTGTATTAGATTAATTGATTTTCTTGTGTTGAAACACCCGTTCATACTTGGAATAAAACCTACTTGATCATGGTGTATAATTCCTTTGATGTGTGGGTTGAATTTTATTTGATTTACAGGTAATTTGTTGAGGAATTCCCTAGGAGAAGCTGGCTGGCTGAAGTAGAGACACAAATTCTTCCTAATGACTACTGAAATCATCACTTCTCCTTTTAGGGCCTTCAGCTGATTAGAAGAAACTTCTTTCCTTGTTGAAGTTATTCTCCTCAGTAGATTGGAGATTTAATCATCCATAGATGCAATCAATTTATTGATGATTTAAGTCCATGAAATATCCTCACAGTAACAATCATGCCAGGGCTTGCTTGACCTAAAAACTGGATACCATAACCTGACCAAGTTGACTAATGAACTTAATCATCACAGCCACATCTAAGATGGGAGTAGGGCAAGATAAAATGCCACAAAACCCACTCTTCCTTCCTAGATTCAGTCATTTTTTAAAATTAAACACTCCCTGAATTGCTGTAAATCTTTCTTTAATTTTCAAATTTGGAAAGGTTGATTTTGACAATTTTTACGAGTGATCTCATTGGTTTTATGGAGGAGAGAGATTTTGGAGATCCTTACTCTAATGTCACACTCATGTATTCACTTTTAATTTTGTACTTATTTGTAACATTTTTCCTGTTTGCATCTGCAATGAAATATCCACAAAGTACACTTCTAATTCCACCTCCTCATGATAATTTTCCTTAAACAAAGGGTATTCTTTCATCACTTAAATTCTCCTATAATAGTTACAATATTTGTAATCTGTTAATAGCATGGTATTTCTTAGGAGTTAACTAAACTCTTATTTTAAGTTAATACTATTGTGTAGACTTTAGTATGTGTGTTTATAATTTCTTTCTCAAACTACATTATAAGTATTTTAAAGACAGGAATCATATTTGTAAAATGTTTTATACCTCCTATAAATACTAAATAGTGCAGATATATCAACTGAAGACAGTGGACCACTATTTAAAACAAAGTTACATCCTTAGCTATGAAAATTGATACGTATTTTAATATATACCAATTATATATATAATTTTATATGAAATATATATATATATATATATATATACTCCATATAAATCCCCTCTATCTATCTATCTATCTATCTATCTATCTATCAACACATTTTCTAGAGCTGGAAGGATTTGTGGGTCAGAATATTTAATTACATTGGCAGAATAGGACTTCATATTATGTTTGAGGTATTTCCCATATGAAAAGCTTTACACCTTTTCATCACTTTCCTGGATGGTTGGCCTAGATCTTCACATTTTTTAAACATTTAGAATGCTCCAAATTTCACTTGCCACAAAATATTTTATACTTACAATGTTCTATAGTCACTGCACTTATGTTCCACTAGAGTACCTATGACATAGTCAACTATACTTCTTTGTAATAAAATGCTATGCTTTTATTCTTCTCAACTCATGTTACACTTTTGGGAACTTAATACACTGAAAAATTATTTAATGTGAATGGATGTTTATCACTTATAAAATGTGACTGCAGTGAAAAAGCCTGAAGAAAATGTCCTAAGGTAATGTCAACCTTTCACTAGGAAGAACATCAGAGATGAGGTGTGCAATACTGTTATACTGTTGAAACTATCTGAAATAGTTCAGCAAATACAATTCTTAGTAGGAGATTTAATCTCTCCTTGCCCCTTCCTGTCTTCCCCACCATCAGCCTCCCAAAAGCAATGAGGCTAAAGTCATGTTTGCATAGACTATCTCTCTCTCTCTCTCTGACACAAGAACACACAGGCACACACAAACACTAAAGTAAGAATTATACAATATTCATCCTTTAAACAGTTACTGCTAACTTTCATACCATGTAAGACTGGCTTTCCCTGAGCTACCTGCAACTTTCAAAATATTCTTGGCAAAAGCAACCATACCTTTTCTAAGTACTGAAAATGGTGGTGATTACATATAAGCTGTCAAAAACTTTTCATGTGTTTATTCAAGCATGTTTTATACTTCTGTTGAAAATGAATGGATAAGCTTAATTCTCTTTTCTTTCTTAGGTCCCTCTCTTCCCACAGAAAGAAGAACCAGATACTCAATATAACAAAATAATTCTAGGTTCAAGGAGAGACTGGAAGAGACTGTATGGGAGATATTCCACATCTGTGCCACTGCATCAGAATTAGAAATGAATGTTTTCTTTGCATCCACCCTTTCTCTCACCTGCTACCATCTCCCCCATGGCAGAAATTGTTTTCTCTTTACTGAATTTGAAGGGATGTAAATGGTAAGGCATAATGTAAACTTGACCTAATCAGAAGGCTTTTGTTTCTTTCTTAGGGAAATTCTCCTCAATATGACAGAAAAAAATACTTGGAAACAATGGGTGAAAACAAAGAACCAAATGATTTCCACATCAAAATGCTAACTCACCTGTTATTTCCCTGACATAGTAATTTTTTTAAGTCAACAGCTAAAAATAAATCTTGCCCCAGTGATTCGTTAAATCTCTCATGATGGGTATTAAGTAAGAACAATACTTATTTACTGCCTTGTAGAGATAATCAGCCATAACCAAAAAAAAATTGCAAGTTGTAGATGTTTAAAAACTAATGAAAAACAAACTTTATCAAAGTCTATAAATTTCATTTGCATAAGAAAATATTTTCACTTTCTACATGCTCTGACAGTAGGCAAAAACTCTGATTAAAGACTGAAGACTAATTAAAGCCTACCGCTATAATTAAGAAACCAACTAATTTTTTACAATGACTTTTATAGGAGTTAATATACGTTCTGATTCCTTTCAGATCTTAGAATGCATGTTCATTGCTTTCAAATAAAGGGCAACCTAATTATTTAGAGAAAGCTAAGGTCACAAATTTTCTTTACTACTCAAAATTTTGAAGAAGTTGTTATATCTTCCTCAAATTTTTAGTATTGAGAAAAAGTCTGAGGGCCGACTGATTTTCTTTCTATTGTTTGTTTGTTTAGCTTGAATTCTAATCATATTCTTTATAAATAACATGGAGACATTTTAACAGAGAATACTTGGAATTTGGTATAATTCTCCTAACTTCTTTTGTCCTCAGGTTCAGATCTTAATGATATTCAAGAGTAATTTTTTCCTATTAAATATATTTGTGCATTTCCAACTACCCTCTACCATCTGACCTCTTGCCCAAAATTTCCTCAGAAAACCAGGTTAGGGTTTCCTCCACTAGTCCTGCCCAATGTTGCTGACATCTATTGGAAAGGGAGAATTGAAAGTACACCCAGTTGTAACATTGCTATCTATATGATTTCCAGTGAAAATTTCCAAAGTTCCAGTATGTGGAAGCTATCACTCTATTGTCACCAGAGATGTTGTAAGTTTTCTTTAATTGTGTCTTCTATCGGTCACTACAATGAGAAATTGGGTCAGAAATTAGAGGGCTCTAATGGGGCTTATGTTACTCTCTTTCCTATAAATACAACTGATACTTTTTAATCTGCTATTACTTTCACATTAAAATTAACCATGATGTATAAAATATAGGATTCACTGAAACCCTAAAAAATATGTAGTCGATGTATTTAAATTTTCAAAATTATTACCTCAAAATCAATTTTGTCAGAGAACCAGAGAAATTGGAATTAGAATACAAAGCTGTTTTGGACTGACCTCTAGAAGCAGGAGTTTTAATCTGACACTAGATTTATGGGGGGAGGGAGGTTCTTCTAAAATGCAGAAGTATCACACTCAACTAGTAAAGCAAGAAATCATATTTAAAGGTAGTGACCCTCTTATGTATGTTTGTACTAACCCATATTGGCTTTTGTTTTAAAAATTAAAAGTATCCAGTGACTGCTAAGATGGAGTCAGTCAACTAAAGTCTATCTCACCCACTGATTACCTGGAAAAATTCTGGACAGCTATATGAAAAAGTAAACACTAGCAGGAGTATTAGAAACTGAATTTAAAACTTGAAAGTGACTCATGATGGGTAGTGAATTTCACTTTTTTTACTTCCTTTGTCTCCTGGCTTGGGGGTTTACCTGAGCAGGTCTCCCTTGGAAGGCCCTGGAGTCCATTTCTTGTCACTCTAGCTCCATGACAGTACCAATGTCTATTCGTAGCCTTTTTGTCTCTAAACATCTACCTCTCTTTAATATTAGCATAGCATAAGATTTGGCCAATTTCTGCTGAATATTAGGTTAACGTCTCTGTAGTTCCCTTTTTTTCGTGGGCCTTGGCCTAGCTGCCATTTTTTTTCATGAATTATAATGTTTACCAGGAGATTTTCAAAAGTTCTTGGTCTCTGCTTTGTGCTTGGCCTCTATGCAACACTTGGGAAAAGGCCTGAGGGAAAGCAAAATGGAAGAGGGTGGGCTCGCTTTTCCTTGAGGCTTTGGTTTCTCAGTTCCTGGTTGTTGTTTTTATTTTTACTTTTAAATCTAGCTTTTATTGTTGTTCTCAGTGGGATGGTTGATCTGATACAAGCAACTCTGATGTAATCAAAATTGGAAGTCTTAATAATATACAGTTTTTGAAGTTGTTAATTATTTTATTGCCCCAATTTTCCCTACAAAAGTTTTAGAAATTACTTACCTTAAATACTTGATACTTAAAATATACTCTGGCTTTTCTTAGCCTATTCAGAACTTGCAATGGAGTAATTGGCATATTTAGCTGGTACCCACCGATTTGCTATGTAACCAAAGCATATTCTCCTCCCCTACTTTTAAAGATTTTCTTCAATGTGAAAATATATGTATGCTCAAGGAAACTTTCCAGAGCCTTTCTGAATATTAACAAATTATTTTTTAACAGCTTTCAATATGTTGAAGTAATTATAAGCAATTGAGTGTATTCTTTATTCATACTTGGGGATATAGGTCAGTATTGAGCTATAGACTTCTCAAATCCTATGCAATCCAGTGTCAAAATCTACATATCTACTTATTGTACAAAGTGGATTCAAGGTAAAACTGCCCACTACATGCCCTCAAATATACCTAAACAATAATTTCTAATAATTTCTCTAAGAAGATATGGAATGATAACTTCATAAATTGCATTATGCCAGAAAAATCCAGTTCTGCTGCAGCAATTTTAGATTTGACCTGATTTAAAAATTGAACAAGTAACATTTTTAAAACCACAAGATCTAAGATACCAGTTATAATTGAAAATTCTCTGTGGGACAACTATTCCCACTGAAGAAAAAGGCTCCTTTAAAGTGTTTTATGGGGGCCGGCTCGATAGCCCAGTGGATAGGGCGCCGGCATACCACATGGGAGGCCCTGGGTTCGATTCCCGGGGACCTCTCCTAGCGGGCAGACCGCCTTGAGAATGGCAAGCCGCCATGGGCGGGCCGGAGCCGCCGTGGGCAGGGCAAGAAGCTGCCACGGACAGGGCAAGAGCCACCACGGGCAGGGCAGGTCG
>PVKH010007777.1:0-19953 GCA_004027955.1 Chaetophractus vellerosus | reverse complement strand
ACTCCTTTCCAAATCTTTACATTTCAATTAGCCAAATGGCCAGTGAATTTAAATGTCCTTCCAGAAACTGCCTTTAGGAAAGCTATGCAATGAGCTAGGCCAGATAAAACAGTACACCATGATGCTATCAGAGTATTTCTCCCTTAGTCACCATGGGCAGGACAATCTTTAAACAAAGACATGGTTTCAGACCATCCTAAGAAGTGCCTCTACTGTGCCTATCTCTACTCAAGAGAAACAAAAGCAGGCTTAAAATATCCAATGTCACAATTAAAGTATTTTCTAAAACATTTAGTTTTACAAAAAAAACCAAATGTATACTTTTTTTGTTTTGAAGTTAACATATACATGACAGGAAATATAACTTGAGTAGCACCAAATTCCAGCTGCTTTGAACAATACAATTTATTGAGTTACAGTGTATATTTTCCTAAGACCTAGCATGAGCTGTTGTACTGCATTTTGGTGAGTTAATATGCTTGCTTTAAAATGAAAAGTATAATAGATGACCTCAAACACTCTCAAGCTGCTAATAATGGTTCACTTACCACTACTTAGACAATACTTAGGAACATTATTAAATTATTTTCACTTAATTACTCTTTATAATGAGCATTTTCTTCATAATATTTCACTGCTGAAGCATTGTCACCAAGTCTTTGTAAAAGAAAACAATTCAATCAAAACTTATATGACAGCATCTTATCAGTGAATAATATTACACAGTATAAACCAGAAACTATACTAATATAGCTAAATACACCAATCATTTAAGGAAATGAGGCAATACAATACATTTAAGTTAAACAGCATGATCACAGAAAGTACAGAGGTAGCCACAACCAAATGACAATTTCTTCTTAAGAGAGTATACCTCAAATGCACTGTATTTCAAGTCTACCTATCATTAAAAGAAGCTTTTCAAATCCTTAGAAGTGGTGTACTAGAATGTTTTAGAGATTTCTTAAAATTAAAAAACAAAATGGCCCTGAGCTTGAGCTGTTCAGATTGCTTTGTAGCTCTGATTCTTCAAGTTTGGAAAACATAACAGCATAATAAAATTTACTTACAATTTAAAATAGTTGAATTTAAATTTAATAACTCTGGATTATATAACTCTCAAGGGAAAATAACAACAATTACTTACTTTGGAGGCCCATGGCTGAAGACAATTGGCATAACAGCGAACAAGAAAAGCCATTTCCTGGGCTGGAAAGGGTAGTTTCTTTTTTCAAATCAGAGCCACACCGATGACTATACTGGCAAAATCCTGTTAAGTTTCTCTTTACAAATCATACAACATTGTAGTGTTATATAAAGGCAGCTTCAACAAACCCCTTTTCAAATTGAAATCAGGGGCTTTCAGCAGCTTATTGTTCTAAATAACTGCGACAGTTCTCATCAAAATATTCACTTTAACAAGCAAATTCCTGTAAATCAAGATGTTTATATTTCTGGCTCAGAACACACAGAATACACAAGCGTCCTCAAGCACCTGGCACAGACAGGCACAGTGGAACTACAACGTTAATGCTATAACAATCAAAGCAAATAAGGCAAGATGCACCAAATCTGTGTTCCAGGATTCTGCAAAACCTTTCTTCTCTGTAATATAGCTTTGTCTTTTCTTCAACTTATTTCATTCTGTAGAGCAAGTGCTGCAGTGATTCTTCTGCCTCAGAAGCAAACGAGAACTCTGTATCCTGAAGATTAAAGTTTCTTCTTTATAATTGTAACCACCGGAGGTTAAAAACAAAACAAAACAAAAACCTAACTGTTGAGCAAATGGAAGTAAGAAGATAAATGCTGTAACAGGTCAGTCCTGCAGAAAGCCTGTGAATCTTCAAAATTCAAATTATTTTCTCTTCTCGTATGCACTGTAACAGCTCTGCAGTGTTGCTTCTTGTTCTAATGCATCAGTAAAACACTACCGTTAATCTAAGTCTATTTTTTTCTAGTTGAAAATTTATATATGATATGGTGTAAAAACATTACATCTTCTGCTAAAGCAAGACAGTATGTTAGTATCTTAATTTCTACTGTCCTTGTCTATTTCACAGCAGCTCCCTAAGGAGAAGCTTCTATTGATTCTATGCGCTGCAGTAAGATGAAATATCTAATAAGAAGGAAAGAGAGTGGGAGGGGAATAGAGCTAAAAGGATGACATCACCTGTATAGAAAGCCTTCAGAAACTGCATTAGATCAATTGGCTACTGTATCTGCAGATGGAGCCCAAAGAGCAATTTATTGAACATACACACACACACCCTTCAGTGAGACATGTCAGCAAGCTAAACTCTCTAAGATAAAAAATTGATTTAGGCATTCCATTTCACAGTTTTGAAAATCCATTTTAATTTTTAATTCTCTGCATTGAAACACAGCTGTATTTGGGAAGCTTTATTTCCTAATATTATTCAAATTTAACAGAGTATTATCCTCTCAAGGGAAAATAATTAGCTTTGTTAAGATACTATTTATTCCAAACTTAAGGCAGCCTAGTTCTCAGCTGTCACATATATATTTGTAACATTATTAATTCAGGGGCTTTTGCTCACAAAAATTGTTATTTATCAAGTAACTTCTGAAAGGTTCAACCTTCAAATCCACTTTAAATAAACATTAAAAATATCAAAACTGGTACTAAGATTTATATATTTTTAAAGTAACGCTTCCATAATTTGTTAAGCTGCCTTTTGTCTGATATTTTTTGAAGCTGAAATAAACGTTTACTTAAAAAAAGATTTATATGCAAATAGTTAATTTAAATGGAGACAACAGAATTTCATTTTCCAAGAGAAAGCCGAAAAAAGAAAAAATCACAGGGAAAACAGCCCACTTGCAGAACGCACCGATTCCTCTAAGGAAGAATAATCTATGCAATATGGTACTTTCCTGCAACCCAATGCTCAATTCCTAGAAAGAGACAAAGAAGCACAACACTCAGAAGGAATCAGTGAAGAAAATGAGTAAACCCTGCTTCCAAATTGAGCTTAGACTAAAAGGAGATCTACCCATTTTTCCATAAACATTACAGAAAAAAATTAATTTTGACACACTCTCTCTTATCCTAAAAATACAATTTCTCTAGTACCCACTGTTATTCTGCCACATGGCACCTACTCCAGATACTCCCATAAAGAATTCGCACTTAAGGTTGTAAAGGTGGCTCTCCTTGGCTGAAGTAAGATGTAGTTTCCAATAGTAAAAACAGAGATAGTACACCTCCAGGGAGCAAAATTATGAGAATAACAATGAAGGGACAAATCAAAGTAAAAAACTATTTTGCTTTATTCCCCTAACACTTTTTTTCTTTTCTTGGAGCAGGGTGGGACACAAGAGGAGATATTACCTGTGAGATAGGTGTCATAATAAAGGACTCAACTGACTGTAGAAAAAAAGAAACAGCTTGTCACTAGGCACAGAAAATGAGTTCTTCAATATCGCTGGGCAAAGTCTGAGTCACTTTCTAAACAACACTATACTGCCAGTCTAAATTATGAAGTTACTTCTAAGACTTGAATTTACCTTAGTAAAATTAAGTATTCTTCTGAAAGGTAACAAACAAAATTCAAATTATGTGGTTATTTACCAATTTGCATTTCCATAATATTTAAATGTTTTTTTTGCAAAAAAAGAAAAATCAAAATATATGAACTTTGCATTTAAAGTATAAAATTAAATCTCACAAATAATTATGACCCTAAGTTTATGTACAACATGGAACATATGTAGAAGTTGTTTTTCAAGCACCAATGTATTTTATTCAATTTACTTAATTTAAACTACAATTGAGTTGGAATTTCAACGAAGGATTAAACATTCAAGTACAAATTAACCAAAATATAATTTTAATCATTTATTTTTTAAAATAGAAAAAGGAAAGCTGTAGGCACTTTTTATGTAAAAGGAATCTAACTTTCCTGAAAGATAAATTTCTGAAAGACAAGTATTTTTGTGCATAAACATCAGTACTAATACTCAAGAATCTTTCAGTTTCAATGCAAAAAATATTCACATTCATGTGTCATACCAATGGGATAAATGACAACCAAACCAGAGAGAAAAATCCTAATGGGTACCTTTCCCCCTTTCCATAAATCAAGCTGGTCACGCACAAAGAAGCATCTCAAGCTGAGCAAGGATGACAGCATCTCTCAGCTGCTTAAAAAAACTGCTGCCATGTGTGTGAAATGCAAACCACTAATCCCATATGTTAGAACTACTGTAAACATCAACTCAAAAAAGAAATAAAGACTCTCTTATCCTTTAGTTTGGCCTGTCAGTGAAGATGACATCATCCTTTTCCGTTTTCTACCAATCAACTCATAGTATCTTCCATTCCTAGGGAATTGTATGGTGAAGCTGGCATGCAAAATTTCCCTGTGCAACAATACCATGAAAAGAAACAAACAGATGAAATTCTATACTAAGCATGTGACCCCACCAGCATTCTGATGCCACTACACCCACGCTGCTTCCTGAGAAATAAAAACTTAACCTTCTAATTAATTACTGAAGGAAGAAATAAACATCCTTTGAAGAGATCAGTCAGTAATATATCAAATAACTAAAATAAATGATTAGGTAGATAATCTGTTTTTCACTTGCACTGCTTTTAAAATTTTATCCTGATCTTATCATGTTATCTTATCAATTCAGATGAAGTAACTGCAGCAAGGGAGAATGCCTTGATCTACACCATGTCCTAGGAATCATCGCCACAGGCCAGCCATTTAAGAATACATTTTCCCTGTCTATGAAAAGCCATGATGCAAAGTCTTCTTTAGCACTAAATCTTCTTTGGCTTTAAAAAAGGGCTTTCACACTACCAGAAAATAAAGCAATGTATATGTTGGCTCTGCAAAGCTTCAAACCATTACAAACTATGTTTTCAAAAATGCAAATGCTGTATATTTAATTATTAAAATTTAGGTAAACTATATAAACTACAAATGAAAATACAAACTAGAACACTTGAAATCATAACTGCATAGAAAACCAAAGATAAGTTTCTGATAGTTGAAGTAACTCTAAATATACCTTTTATTACAATAAGTAAAAGCATTAAAAAGAAAAAAAGGTAACCATGGATAAATGTAAGCTATCAGAGGATAACATTCTAGGCATTATGAAAACAAAATAAAACAAACAAAAAACCCAACAGTAACAAAGCCAGATGTGCACTAATCTCAGGCATAATCATACAATATATTTTCCTCAGCAAAGCCAAATATTTTAATCACAAATTAAGGAAACTAAACACAAAAGAAGGAGAGGAACAAAACTTAAAAATCTATAGTTTTACAAAATGAAATAAACAGGCAACTCAGGTCTGTATTTTGGTTGTAAGTATTTGGTCTTTGAAATATAAACTGTTAAATGTACTGATTTTTAGTAAAAGCCTTTTAATCCTCTTAGAAAATGAGAACATAAATGATGCTCTATTGCAATGGTCAGGAATAACATGAGTCTCTTTAAAGGATCATAGCAAGCTTTCTAACCTTCATGCTTAACTTTAAGAACATCTGAAAAGGATCTTTTTAAGTTATCAGATATGGTTAACTCCAATTACTGGTGTCCCTCAGTAATTCCTGCTTTCACACTGTACCCTAAGCTTTTCTGAAGGAAGAGAAACCAGAGTATCAACACTGTCTTCCTCTCCTGTAAGAAACTGTGCTTCAGCACACTGTCATATATGCCCACTAACTGATCACTACCATGGTGAGGAAAAACCCTGTCAAAGCCACCAGCTGGACACATATGCACTATGAAATATGATCCATCCATAGGGAGCAATTGAGGAAGACAAGGCAAAAAGGAAGAGAAGAGCTGTCATCATCAACTAAGGTGATGTAAGCTTCTATAATTAGAATCAGTGAAACTGAAGGAACAATAAAAAGGCACCACGATGCTTCTTCTTTCCACTATACTCCGCAGTTTTATCAGGCATTTTCCATATTCAGACAAAAGAATACACTTTGCATACAGACAAAAGAATACACTTTGCATATATAGAGTTGGCTATGTTACATACTATAAACAAAACTAAGGTAAAGTTTAAAATAATTATTTTCTTTAAAAACGAGGATCTGCCCAATAATTATAGTCATAATAAACATGACTAGAAAAATTAAAATCTCATTTTAAAAATTTATTAAAAATATTGACTATATCTGTAAATCCTGGGTTACATTAAAAATTACCTTTATATCATTCTTGTAATTTTAAATACTGCATTGACTAGTACTATGGAAGCCAGATACAGAGCATAGCACAGTTATTGAACAAATAATAAATCAAACTAAAAAGCAACAACAACCAGTATTAAACTGTTTGCTATATGCCCTAAAAACTATGTCTGAACAATTGTTATTCCCCTTCCAACTGGAACACTGTCACAAATTATTATCTTAGACCACTGGTATACATTAATGTCTGGGTTGCTTTGGACTATAATCAAAATGAGCTTCTTTAATAGTTAATGTGAAAAGTGTTTTAAGTATCATAAAAAGCTTTCTAATTCTGGTTCTCAGGAAAATTCCACAAGTTAGCATCACCTTTAAGGAAGAGCTAACTGCCCACAGACAACCAGAGGGGCATGCCCTGTCCCCTACGCCCACCACTTCTGAAGTTCATATAGAGTGCCTATAGACAAAAGTTAAGAATACTATCGAGGACCTTATAATTATTTTTCATACCCTTAATCCAGTAATTTAACTTCCATGAATCAATCCTAAGGAAATAAGCAGAGTAAGGCACAAATTTATTCATAAAAGATGTTTGGAAAAGAAGAAAAATTAGAAGTTGCATGAGAATGTTATAACATTGTACATATGTAGTTAGAGGATCAGTATGTTTACCAATGAAAAGAAAAGTGGTGATGTTATAACAAAACTAACAACATAATATTAATAATAAAATATGTTTTTGTAAAAAATTTAATTGCATGCAAAATAAAAAGGCAGGATACATAACTAAATACTTAGCATTATCTAAATTAGTCCAAAGATCTGAATGAGTCAAAAGATACATTCATTTAAAAAAATCACTAGTGGAAGCAGATGTGGCTCAACCAGTTGGGTGCCTGCCTACCACTCGGGGGGGGGGGGGTGTCCACAGGTTCGGGTCCCAGCGCCTCCTAAAGAAGATGAGCAGATGCCACAACCACCACAACGAGCTAGATGCTGCTTCCCGCTGCAACAAGCAAATGCCACAAGCCAGCAGACACTGCATTCCACAGAGAATGGATGTGGCTCAGGCTGTTGGGCACTCGCCTCTCATGTGGGAGGTCCCAGGTTCAGTTCCCGGTGCCACCTGGAGAAGTCGAGCAAACAATGAGCAGACAGATGAGAGAACCATCTGGGGGGACTGGGGGGATTGGGGGAATAAAGTAAATAAATCTTTTAAAAAAAAGTCACTAGTAACACTAGCCATCTCTGGTCGACTCCAGCAAATTTATTTCCTTTTAAATACTTGTAATACTTTACATTTCTAAAATGGGCATTTTTTTTTCACAAAAATTAAATATATATAAGCCTTCTGGGCATGTGTCCTACTTAGTTTTGTTATAACATCACCACTTTTCCTTTTCTTTTCATTGGTAAATACACTAATCCTCTAACTATATATGTACAAGAACTTCCTGTCAATAATTCAGCATTATTTCTCAGGAGACAAACAAGAAGCAGAATTCTCCTAGGTGATGCTAGACATTCATGACTTAAAAAGAAAAAGTCCACTTCCGTTTTTAAGGTGGAAAATATCACAAAGATTACATTATCTTGAGGACTCTGGGTTGGAAATGGGAGGGAGGGGTTCAGAGGGAGGAAGAAGCAATACTGGAAAGCTGCAAATTCTCCAAGGTAGGGCTCCAAATTTCTCAGTAGCAGTTTGGCCAGCACTCACTGACTTATACATAAATGAGATTAGCAAAGGCTCCATATAAACACTTCTGGAGCTTAAAAGTGATAGAAGTTTGTTTACTCTTTCATTCTACAAGTATTTACCAAACGCCAAGTATAATTAAAAACAATTAGGATGAAGCAGGCCCACAGATCAAAATAAAGTTCACGAGGTAAACAGTTTCCTTCATCAATCAGTTAAAACTCGAAATTCCCCTGTTAAGTGATGTAACAGGAGAGGTGTACACCTCCTTCATTTTGATCTGAATAAACAAAGTGTTTGCTCACTGGTGCTCTAGGATGTGATCTCTGCAATCATACGCTTGGACCAAAGTCCTCCAAACTCTCGTGAGCAAGTGGGGGGCAGGGTCCTAGTTCTTACTGCAGGAACAGACTCATCAATAAATTAAAGAAATCACAACAGCAAAAATACATTTTGCTAAAATCCTCAAGCAGGATACACCCATGGTCAAGTGGTAGCATCTAGCCATTAGTATGGTACCATAAAAGTGGTAAGTGAAGTGTCTTCATGTCTGAATATGGTACGAATTTGTTATAACATCACACTTTGTCTTTTCTCTTTTCATTGGTAAACTCACTGGCCCTCTAACTATGTATGTACAAGAAACTCCTATCAATAATTCAAAACATGGGGTACTATAGGAGAGAAGGGAATATAAGGTGCTATCATAGAGGTAGCAAATGAGAAAGAGCTGCTGCATTCAAAATTTATAATTATAAAATGAAACAGTAGATTCTAGAGGTTCACATGATGCCTACCAACCATTGCACTATCCTAGAACAAAGGACTGGGTAGAAAAAAACTGTAAAGAAGGGCAAGAAAAAGCAAGCCCTCCAAATTAAAAACCTGACCCATGATGCTGTTATGGAAATCACTCTTTCCAGATGTTCCTTTCAGAAAAGGTGGCTGGCTCCACTTTTATGCAGGTGCCATGATGGAAAAAGCATAGAGCAATAAGGCCAGCTGCTTTTCCAGTGCCTGAGAATGTAAAAACACCATAGATAACATAGGGAAAAAATTATGATTAATCTTTTGTACTAAGGAATTTAGGATCTCTTTAAGAAGACAACAAATTTATCAAACACATATACTGGAACACTGCTACTTAAAAATATAGCAGCAGAAGGAGAAAACAAGGAGAAAACAAGGAGAAAAACTAATTTCATAGTTAAAGCACTCAAACATCAACAAGTATTTTGAAACCTTTGGAGAAACATCCAGATTTATATCTGGATCAATAATCTTCCATAAAATTGACTAGGCATGGCTTTGGTTAACCAAAGTGGTGGCATAAAAAACACCAGGATGCTGTTTCCACAGAATCTTCTAAAAAACTAGCATAAATGGACAGGGCTATCCCCTGCAGAGCTACAGAAAAGAGTTAAAGGGTTGTAAGTAACTGGATGACTATTGAATCAAGAAAACAAACCTTTAAAAACCAGTAGGAGAAGCCCTTGCAGGCCCCTCACCCATCTCATCTCTAGCATTCTGTGGATCCTGCCTGTGCCCCTACTGTGGGAACATGGCCCTGTTTCAGAGGGAGCAAGGTAACTCATATGTACATACTGTGGTGCCTGTATGTTGATGCATATCTATCCGGTGATATGCTGAAGACTGAAACAGGAAACTCATCTCTGGCTCACCCTCCTAAAACTTGCCTTCCAGGGAGGATCAGCTTGCAGATGGCTAAAGCAGAATAAGAACAACTAAGTGAAAGTGGCCTGGAGCAAAGGATTACTTGTATCCTGGATGGAGAGAAAGTCTATTTTATTCATAGGGAGCAGAGGGGACTTTTGGATTCCTATAAGTGGAGGAATTACTAAGGCCATCAATGAGCTCAAGCAAAGGACAAGACTCAGGCTCAGAAAAGACTTAGAGGAGCCTATATTTCACATTCAATTTAAGCTGATCTTCTTGACTGGAGGGTGAAATTTTGAAGCATAATACCAGCCAACAGGAGCCAATCTGCAAAAACTGTGAAAGGTGCTTTTGTTTTAGTTTGTTTTTGTTAGCTCCTGGCACTCAAGGAAATCTGTCATATCACTAGCTAGACACAAACTTAAGGAAAAGACAGCTCAGGTATTAAATCCCAGAATTAATGCTTTAAATATTAAAATGTAAGTGTACAACAAGGATTACAATGCAAACAAAGCAGCAGGAAATGATGGCCCATAAAAAAAGAAGATAAAAATTCAGAAACCATCAATGAAGAGGACTAGAATTTATAAATAATGGACAAGAACTTTAAAAAAAATCCTCAATATGTTCAAGGAGATAAAGGAAAACAAAGAGAAAAAACTGAAGTATATGAGGAAAACACTGAAGGAACAAGATGGGACTGTCAAAAAGGAGATACAAATTTTAAAAAGAAATGAAATGGAAATACTGGAGTTGAAGACCACAAAAACTGAAATGTAAAATTCCCTGAAGTGTTTAAATAGCAGACTGGAGTTGGCAGAAGGAAGCAGCAGTGAACTCAAAGAGAAGACAACTGAAAGATTTAGGTTGAGGAGCAGAAATAAAAATGATGAAAAAATTGAACAGAGCCTAAGAGGTGTGTGGGGCACCATCAAGCATACCAATATAAACATTATAGAAGTCCTAAAAGGAGAAAACATAGAGAAAGGGGCAGAAGGAATATTCCAAGAAATAATGGCAGAAAACTTCCCAAAGTTAATGAAAGACATGAATATGCACATTCAAGAAGACCAACAAATGCCAAACAGGGTAAACTTGAAGAGAATTATACCCAGATATATAGTAGGTCAAATAGGAGAATGACAAGGACAGGTAGACAGTTTTGAATGCTGCAAGAGAAAAGACATGTGTTATGTACAAGGAAATCCCAATAAGATGAGATACCGATTTCTCAACAGAAACCATGGTGGAAAGAAAGGAGTGGGATGAAATGTTTAAAGAGCTGAAAGAAATCAATTGTCAATTATGGTGGTTTGAAGCTGAACATACCCCAGAAAAGCATGTTCTGAAATTTAATCCATTCCCGTGGGTGTAAATCCATTGTAAGTAGGATCTTGTAATTAGGCTACTTTAGTTAAGGTGGGACCCAACTCATTCAGGATGGGCCTTAATCCTCTTACTGGAGTCCATTATAAATGGAATGAATAGAGAGAAACTCATGGAAGCAAGAAGCTGAAAGCAATGAAACCCAGAAGAGCAAGGAGAGACCAGTAGATGCCAACTTGTGCCTTGCCATGTGGCAGATGAATCAGGATCACTGGCAGCCAGTCTTTGGGAAGAAAGCATTACCTTGATGATGCCTTGATTTGGACATTTTTCTCAGCATCAAAACTGTAAGCTAATAAATTTCCATTGTTAAAAGCTAACCTATTTCATGGTATCTGCTTTCAGCAGCCTAGCAAACTAAAACATCAACCAAGAATTTAATATCCAGGGAAATGATTTTCCATAAATGAGGGAAAGAATAAGATATTTCCATATAAATAGAACCTGAGGGAGTTCATCACCACTAAATCTGCCCTACAAGCAAAGCTAAAGGGAGTTCTTCAGACAGAAAGGAAAGAACACTAAACAGTGGATCGAAGTGGCATAATGAAATAAAGTCCTCTGGTAAAGATAACCATATGGGTAATTATAAATGACAATACTATTATATTTTTGGTATGTAACTCTACTTTTTACTTCCTACAGGTTCTAAAACACAAATGCATAAAAAGTAATAATAAATCTATGGTTTTTGACATACAGTGTATACAGATATAATTTGTAACAACTACTACAAAAAAAGGTGGGGAGATGGAGAGGCATCGGAGCAGTGTATCTGTATGCTAATGAAGTTAAACTGGTATCAAATTAAATATAATTGTTATAGATTAAGGATGTTAATTTTTTTCTTTATTAGAGAAGTTGTGGGTTTACAGAACAATCATGCATAAAATATTATTCCCATATATCAACCTACTATTATTATTATTATTTAGTTAGACCAATAATTAAGGAAGTGAGAGAAGAGAAATGGGAGAAAATAACAGATTATGAGTTCCAGGTAGAGAAGAAAGGGGCTGAAAAGAGATTAAAAGGGCTGATTTATAGGCTACAAGTCCCCATTACAGATTACAAATCTCCAGGTTTACTTGCATGCTGATCCAGGCAGGCAAAAAAACAGGCAAGAACAGGGCTAAAACAAGGCAAGGGGAAAACGGGAAAGCACCACCCTATTATTAATAATACCTTGCACTGGTATGGAACATTTGTTACAATTGATGATAGCATGTTTTTATAATTGTATGATTAACTATTATCCATGATTTAACTTTGGGTTCACTATGTACTGTAGTTCAATGGATTTTTAAATAAATTCTTTAATTCTGTTACCATAGATACAGTCTAATATTTCCCCTTTTAATTACATTCAGATATATACTCTTGTGCTGTTAATTATGTTCACAATGTTGTGCTACCACCGTTATCTTAGGATGTTAAATCCCATAATAATCTCAAAGAAAACATGAAAAATATCCACAGAAAGAAATGAGAAGGGACTCAAAATGGTACACTACAAAAAAGAAAATAAATATGAAAGTATGCATTAACAGAAGAACTGAAAAAAGCTGAAAGACTTACAAAGACCAAACAGTAAATGGGAGAATAAAGTTCAGCATTATCAGTAATTACTTTGCATGTAAATGGATTAAACTCTCCAGTCAAAAGGCAGAAATTGGAAGAAAGGAAAATAAAGCATGGCCAAACTATATGTAGTTTACAAAGAGACTCACCCTAAATTCACACACAAGCAGATTGAAGGTGAAAGGATAGAAAGAATGTACCATGCAAATAATAACCAAAAGAGATTTGGGGGTAGTTATATTAATATCAAATTAAGGAGACGTTAAGTAAAAATCTGTAATAAGAGACAAAGAAGATCTCTGTATGCTGATTAAGAGGTCAATTCAAAACGAAACCATAACAATTATAAAAACATATGCACCTAATAGCACAGCCCCAACACATATGAAGCAAATATGACAGGTTTGAAAGGAGAAATAGATGGCTCTACAGTAATAGTAAGAGACTTCAATAATTTCAGTAATGGATAGAAAATCTAAATAGAAGATTGATAAGGAAATAGAAGACTTCAATGATAGTATAAACTAACTAGACCTAACAGACATATATAGAATAGTTCTCTCAAAAGCAACAGAATACACATTCTTCTCTAGTGCACATGCATTGTTTTCCAGGTTAGACCATGTTCAGTCATAAAATAAGTTTCAATAATTAAAAAATATCGAAATCATACAATGTATCTCCTCTGATGACAATGCAATGAAGCCAGAAATCAGTAACAGAGATAGAAACGAATTTCACAAATATGTGGAAATTAAACGACACACTTTTCAACAACCAATGGGTCAAAGAAGAAACCACAGGGGAAATGAAATATTTTGAGGCAAGTAAAATGAAAACACAAAAATACCAGAACTTATGGAACACAGCAAAGGCAGTGCTAAGAGAAACTTGTAGCTGCAAATGCTTACATTAAAAAAGAAAGCTCTCAAATCAGAGCCCTAATCTCACAAATGGAAGACAGAAAAAGAGTAAACTAGGCCCAAAGCAGGTAGAAGGAAATAAAGATTAGAGCAGAGATAAATGTAATAGAGAATAAAAAGACCAATAGAGAGAATTGATGAAATTAAAAGTTGTCTCTTAGAAAAGATGAACAAAAATGACAAAACTTAGCGAGAATGACAAAGGAAAAAAGAGAGAACTCCATTAACTAAAATCAGAAATGATGAAGGGACATTACTACTGATCCCACAAAAATAAAAAGCAATTTAAGAAACTACTATGAACAATGGTATGACAAGAAATTAGATAATCTAGATGAGATGGACATATCCCTAGAAACTCAGCCACTACCTACACTGACTCGAGAAATAGAAGATTGCAACAGAAGAAAAACAAGAAAAGAGATTGAATCAGTTATCAAAAACCTCCCAACAAAGAAAAGGCCAGTAACAGGTGGCTTCACTGGTGAATATCAACAAACATTCCAAGAGAATTAACACCAATCTTTCTCAAACTTTTCAAAAAATTGGAGAGGAGGGTATACTTTCTAATTCATTCCATGGGCCCAACATCACCCTCATACCAAAGCCAGATAAAGATACCACAAGAAAGAAAATTATCACCCAATATCCCTTACGGGTTAAAAATCCTCAACAGAATGAGCAAACCAAATCTAACACCACACTAAAAGAATTACACACCATGAATAAGTAGGATTTATCCCATATATACAAGGGTGGTTCAACTAAGAAAATCAAATAATATACCACATTAATAGAACAAAGGGAAAAAAAGTACATGATTACCTCATTTGAAAAAGGAAAATGAAAAACAAAATCCAGCACCACCTTTTAATTATATAAAAAAACCTAGGAGTAAAAGGACACTTCCTCAAAATGAGAAAGGGCACATATGAAAAGCTCACAGCTAACATTCTACTCAATGGTGAAAAACCCAATGCTTTCCTCTAACATAAGGAACTAGACAAGTATGCCCACTGCCACCACTGTTATTTAGCACTGTGCTGGAAGTTCTAGCCAGAGCAACAAGGCAAAAAAAAAAGGAAATAAAAGGCATCCAAATTAGAAAGTAAAACTTCCCAGTCTGCAGATGACATGATCTTATATTTAGAAAATCCTGAAAAATCCACAACAGAGCTTTTAGAGCTAATAAACAAATTCAGCAAAGTGGTGGGTTACAAAATCAACACCCCAAAATCACTAGTGTTTCTGGATACTAGTAATGAACACTCTGAAGAAGAAATCAAGAAAAAATTCCATTTACAATAGCAATTTTAAGAATCAAATAACTAGGCACAAATATAAACAAGGATGTAAAGTACTTGTACATGGGAAACGACAAAACATTGCTAAAAGAAATCAAAGACCACCTAAATAAATGGAAGGGCATTTGTTGTCTGGATTGGAAGACTAAATTTTGTTAAAATGCCAATTCTACCCAAAGTGATTTACAGATTCAATATAATCCCAATAAAAATTCCAACAGCCTTCTTTGCAGAAATGGAAAAGCCAATCATTAAATTTATATGGAAGGGCAAGGGCTACCAAACAGCCAAACCCTTCCTGAAAAAGAAGAATGAACTTGGGAGAACTCACACCTCCCAATTTTAAAGCTTATTACAAAGCTACTCTAATCAAAATAGCACGGTACTGGCACAAGGACAGACATACAAACTACTGGAATTAAATTGAGAAATAAACCCTAAAATCTACGGCCAAACAATTTTTTGACAAATGTGCCAAGTCCACTAAATGCGGAAAAGATAGTCTCTTCCACAAATGGTGCTGGGAAAACCGGAGGTCTATGTGCGAAAGAATGAAAGTAGATGCCTTCCTCACACCATACACGAAAATTAACTCAAAATGGATCAAAGACCAAAATATAAGAATCAAAACCATAAGACACCTAGAAGAAAACAGAGAGAGGATCTTCAGGTTCTTGTCTTTGGCAATGGTTTCCTAGACTTTACATCAAAAGCAGGAGCAAAAAGACATACAGAAGAGATAAATGAGACATCCATCAAATTTAAAACTTTTGTGCAAAGGTTCATCATAAAAGTACAAAGACAACCTACAGAATGGGAGAAGATATTTGGAAACTACATATCCAACAGTGGTTTAATATCTAAAATATATACATTCTACAACTCAACAAAGACAACCCAATTAAAAAATGGGCAAAAGACTTGAATAGTATGCTATTTAAATAAAATAAACTTTTAACCAAAAATACATTAAAAATATTCTTAAACAAGCTGTTGTTATTTCTGTTATCTTTAGAATAGAGCAAACTTACATGAGCACACTGCAATTAAACAGGTGTTACATCCTATGGGAACAATGAAGAGTAATGTAGACTTTGAATAGAAAATGTCTAGGAAGGTCCCTCCAGAAGGGTCATCCCTGAACTGAGTCTTGGTAGCTGAGTAGGAATTCATCAGGATGACAAGATTGGAGGCCAGTCAGGATAAAAGGAGCAAGTGGAAAGATAAGATTCAAACAGACTCATCAACACTCAGAATTGCATTAGGTAAAGAAGCCAATTAACAGCCTTCAAGGCAGAGGAAAAGAGCAGAACCAAAGGAAGGGAACTCCAAACAGAAAAATGGGACCAGAAGGTTGAAAAGGTAGTGCAGTAGATTGAGTTATGTACCCCAGAAAAAAAACATGTTCTTAATCTATTCCTGTGGGTGTGAACCCATGTTTATTTATTTATTTTAAAAGATTTAACCGCCCCCCCGCCCCATTGTTTTGCGCTCACTGCTCTCTGTGTGTTTTTTCTGTGTCTGCCAGTCTTCTCTTTAGGTAGCACCAGGAACCAATCCTGGGACCTTCTGGAGTGGAGAGAGGCTGCTCAATCTCTTGTGCGGCCTCAGTTCCCTGATTTTCTGTGTCTCTAATTGTCTCTTTTTGTTGCATCATCTTCCTGTGCCCTATGGAGATTATTCTGCAATCTAGATTTTAAGACATTTGGGTTAAACAATGGGCCTTGCTAATTACTATCAGAAAGAAGTCCCTTCAAATAAACAATTCCAAAACCAGTGTATTAGTCAGGGTTCTCTCGGGAAACAGAATCAACAGGAGATATCTGTCAATAATATAAGATTTTGTAAGAGTCTCTTATGTGACCGTGGGGATGCACAAGTCCAGGTTCCACAGGCAGGCTGCAAGACAGTGGCTCCGATGAAAGTCTGATGAAAGGTCCTTGATGAGTTTCTGGGAGAAGTTGGCTGTCCAAAGACGAGCTCGGAAATTTTCTCTGAATGTTGAAATCACTTCCCCTTTTAAGGCAGTCAACTGATTGGATAAAAGTGTCATCCATTCTTGATGCAATCTCCCTGATTAATGCAGATGTAATCAGCCATCCATGCAGTAAACTCACTGGTGATTGAATTCCATAAATGCTCTTGTATTACATTTAGCTTAGTGCTTGCTGGACCTAACACCTGGACACAATTACCTGGCCGAGTTGACAGATTAGCCTAACCATCACAACCAGTCATCACTCCTTGGCAAATATCCTGTCATCAAGTAATTGGCTTCTAGCCACTCATCCTATATAGAAGAGCAATGCATACTGTTACCGTCTGATATGAGGACTAAATGATTTTCCTTTGCGAAGAGTTAGATACACATCTCTACATTCCCGTAATATCCCATGTATATATTCACAATGATTCAATTTCAGATTTCTGTCTCACCCCTTCAAAATGTGAACATTTTATATACATTTTATAACCACTTATCTTTTAAGGTTGGATGGAGAAATTACCTTGCTCAAAGTGAGCTATTCTAAGGCTATTCCACATATTTGGGGGAAGGGTGGTAGTTGGCTGGTTGTTGTTTGGACTAGCTTCATGTACATGGTTTTATTTTTCCTACCGTTATTTGCCCTCTGCTATGATTTCTTAGTTTTCATTTATTTTGATATATTTACATATTTTTATAAATCGATTTTTATATCCAGATGTGGAATAAATATATAATAAAATTATTTGTAAGCAATAGGAAACAAGATATTCTTGAGTATTTACAATAAGAGTAGTAACAAGATGCTGACATTACTGAATGTATTTCAGGGCAGCAGGCACTAGGCAAAGCAGTTTATATATATCCTCTCATTTAAATTCCTCTCACAAACGTATAGGTTTTATAACCAAAACAGATGTAGAAAGATTAAACAATTTGCAGTTAGAGGCATTCTTATTCTCTTTGAAAGGCAATATACTGAGCATACAATGATGATGGTTCACATTTTGAAGGGGTGAGACAGAAATCTGAAATTGAATCATTGTGAATATATACATGGGATATTACGGGAATGTAGAGATGTGCATCTAACTCTTCGCAAAGGAAAATCATTTAGTCCTCATATCAGACGGTGTGGAACTGAGTCTCGAAGATAAGAAGGATTTTTCCAGGAAGACAAAGGATAAAAGGGCATCCTGAATAAAGGAAGCAGTGTATACAATAGGTACATATAAAAACATGGTTTCTTTAAGGATCAGGAAATTTGTTCAGCATGGCTGAAATGTTGGGAATGTGTACAAAAATAGAAAAAAGATTAAGCTGGAGAGTGTGGACAAAGTTCAGACCTGTGCTGTTCAACAGGGTAGCAACTAGCTACATGAGGTTACTTACAAGTAAATTATTAACAATTAAATTAAATTGTTAGATTCTCAGTCATACTAGCCTAGCCATGTTTCAAATGTTCAAGAGGCACATCCAGGGAAACAGATGTAGCTCAAGTGACTGGGCTCCTGTCTACCATATAGGAAGTCCAGGGTTCGATTCCGGGGGCCTCCTGGTAGAGGTGAGCTGGCCCGGAATGCTGGCCTGCACAGGAGTGCTGGTGCAGCAAGATGATGCAACAAAAAGAAACAGAGGAGAGACAAAGAGAAACGCAGCAGACGAGGGAGCTGAGGTGGCGCAAGAGACCGAGTGCCTCTCTCCAACTCTGGAAGGTCCGAGGATCGGTTCCTGGTGCTGCCTAAAGAGAAGACAGACAGACACAGAAGAACACACAGAGAATGGACAGAGCGCAGATGGCGAGCACAAAAACAACAGGGGGCAGGGGGTGGGGGTAGAAATAAATAAAATAAATCTTAAAAAAAAAAGGCATATCTGGACAGTTGCTAGCAATCTGAACAGATGCACAAATAAGAAACATTTCCATAATCAACGAAAGTTTATTAGATAGGACTGGTTTAACCTATAAAGGTCCTTATATGCCAGATAAGTGGAAATTCTCTGATAGTGACAGACCATGAAAAGATATGAGTTTAAAAGAAGTGCTATTGTTAGATCTTCATTTTATGAAGATCAGACAGACAGAAGTAAAATGAATGGACTAGTTGGTGTTAGGAGGATGGGAGAAGATATAGGGAATAGGACTAGCAGTAGGGAAACTAGGGTAGAGAAAAACAAATCTTAAAATCAAATAAAATGATTGAGTAGATATGTTTTAATGAAGAGATTATGCAATATTTTTCAGTGTTTAACATCTTCCAAATTTCCTAGAATGAGAAAGACTGCCGTTAGAATGAGAGCTGGAGGTGAAGAAGGGAGGAATACTGTATACAATAGTCTTAGAAAGGTGGTGAATATTAAGGTAAAGACATAGGGGAAATTAAGAGGATGCAAATTATGAAACATTTGAGAAGTGAATCTACAGATATTATGGAACTGATTAGACTGTGAGTGTGCTCCCATGTTTCCAGTACATGAGCAACCACCCCAAGAAAAAGACAAAACCAGTATTACCATCCTCAATTTTAGAAGTGAAACAATGATGAACTGCCCCAAACATATAACGGTGAAGGAAGGATTCAAGACAGATGGCTCATCTAAATGTCAGACTCTATGTGGCTTAATTAACCACCCCTCTTCCTAAATATTGCTTCAATCACCTTTGTGCTCGTCTAAATATCAGATGCACTCTCCTCAAAGGTCAAAGCTCTGAAACTACTGAGAATATTTGAAGACATTTAAATTTATGGCAACTCTGAGAGCAATACCCCGAGAAATTTGAAAAACGTTATTGCTATTATAGAAGAGCTCTTTTTAGTTAAGGAAAAAAAACTTTCACATTAAGATTTTGGTTCTCATCTTTAAACAAAGTAATGTGTAACAAAACTGTGAAAATATTTCATAAGGATAAACCATCCTGGGGGTCGGCTGTAGCCCAAGTGGTAGGGTCCCGGTTTACCACAGAGGAGGCCCCGGGTTCGGTTCCCGGGGCCTCCTCCTCGAGCGGGCAGGCTGCCTTGAGAAGGCAAGCCGCCGCGGGCAGGGCAAGTCCCCGTGAGCAGGGCAAGCCGCCACAAGCAGGCAGGCCGCCGTGTGGTAAGCTGACTCGGCGGGTCGCCACAGCCGGGGGAGACAAGCAGACACAGAAGAACGCAAAAATGAACACAGCAAGAACAAGCAGAAAGGGGGGGATATGTAATAAATAAAAAAT
>PVKH010007776.1:0-19954 GCA_004027955.1 Chaetophractus vellerosus | reverse complement strand
AGATCTTGTGGGAAGCAGCCAGAAGCTAATCACCACCAGACTAACTCCCTAAGAGAATCAAATCACCCAATAGAGACCCCCTGCTTTGTCTCTAATATGCTAATCAACACAGGCCCTGGAGTCCTATAGCCCCATAAAACAGGGGAACCCAGGGCAGAACTTTACATTTTCTTCCTTGAAAATGCTCAACTTTAATTGTGAAAGGTGTACTTTCTGTTCCTCACTTCACCCCCCAATAAATTATATGCTTGTTTAATTAACTTGTGCCTCGTCCTTGAATACTTCTCACGATGAAGTCAAGAACCTAGACACCTGGACATCGTCTCCGATAACAGAAGAAGAAATAACTTATAGAAGATTCCAACAACGTGCTTGTAATTCTTGAACCAGTTCTTTTATAGATAATTAAACATTGCATAAATTGAGAAATGGTCACCTTTTATATGGAAAGAGGTAAACAAATTTATTTATAATACTCATTATTGGGAAAATGTAGGTTTAGTTAAAAGGAATTGCATAATTTTAGAGCTAAAAGAGACCCTGGAGCACTTAGTCCAGAGTTCTTCACATTTTGAAGAAAGCATGTCACCAGTGGAAAACCACTTGAAAGCCATAATCTCTTTTCTGATTAAAAACAAAACAAAACAAAACAAAACAAAAGACATTTATATGTACTGAGACAATTGTGCATACAATATCTAGGTGCTCGCGGATCTACTGAAGTCTGCCCATGCAATTTCAGACCAAAACCATCTCCATCATTTGAAAGGTGAGAATTTAAATAGTCCATAGACACCAGATTGTTTATGGTAGAAACTGCACTAAACAGAGATCTTTAAGTTGGTGACTCTTTCTATTTAACACTGCCCCATATTTGGCTAGGGAATTATTGATAGAGGAAGGTGACTTTTAAGAAGTTTCTTAGGTAAAGAAAGAAAATTACTATTTGAACCAAGTGGTGAGCTGTCCAAGAATTAGAATGAAAAAAAAAAAAATACTTGAGAAAGACTTGAGACAGGTATGGGAGAAGATAACAGAGAACATACTGGATACTATTTTCTTAAGAATAGTGTGGCTCACAGAGGTATCAATCAAAAAAGAAAAAAAGTAGACCAGCAAATAAAAGTTAATTTCAAAATAAGTTCTCAACTTATTTACTTAAATTGATCAATATCATGATGGGATTCCACAATAGTTCTTTAATTCTTCTCTCCTCGCATATTACAACTCCTTCTGACTGTCCATCTCTTAAGGTCCCTTGGGGAATTAGGTGGAGGGATTCCTGGTTGATTGCTACCTGCTGCTTCCTGCCTCCTGCCCTTCCTCTCCTCCAGTTTTCTTCCTGCATTACAAAGGCATCTCAGAGCAGGAACTACTTTGGAAGACAGGAGGGGAGGAGGAAGAGGACATGTGAATTCAGTATAATATTCAGCAGGCAGGGACAAGGCAAGACCAGGAATATTCATCCATCGACAAAATTGTCTAAACCATAAGTGAGTGTTGGAATACTGCAAAGTTGGAAAAACCAAAAAGAAATGGTAGGAAATGGATGTCACTCAAGTGGTTGGGCACTCATCTCCCACATGGGAGGTCCCGGCTTTGGTTCCTGGTACCTCCTGAGGAAGATGAGCAGACAGAGGTGGGAGCAGCCTTGGAGGGGGATAGTGGAAGTGGGGGGAATAAAAATAATACAAAGGAAAAAAGAAAAGAAATGGTAAATAAGTCAGAGAAACCAAAAAAAGAAAACTTGACTTTGTCCATCTAACATTGTGCCTATATACTATCTGTTGCAGTCTGGCAGTTTAATGTAATTATGAATTCCAAAAGTAGATATTGGATTATACTTGTAAACTGGTCTGCTCATCTGGGCATGATTAAGTTATGATTAGGGCTTCGATGGGCCAAGTCAGTAGGATGTTGAGCCCCACCCCTTGGTGGGTGGGATATCAAAGATAAAAGACATGGCAAGGGACAGAGTTGGAGTTTTTGATGTTGGAGTTTTAAAACTGGAGTCGGGGGAAGCAAGAACACAGAGGAGCTTGGTCCTGAGGAAAGAGAGAAGGCCCCAGGAAAAGATGAGCCTTTTGCCTGATAGTCTACAGCTGGCCTTGTGGAGAGAAGCAAGCCTAAGCCTGGAGAGAGGCAAGCTCTGGGAAGAGAGGAACCCAGGAAACCTGAACCCTGGCAGACATTGGCAGCCATCTTGCTCCAACACGTAGCCATAGACTTTGGTGAGGAAGGTAACTTACAATTTATGACCTGGTAACAGTAAGCTTCTACCCCAAATAAATACCCTTTTGTAAATGCCAAGAGGTTTCTGGTAATTTGCATCAGCACACCTTTGGCTCACTAATGCACTGTCCTTATTTACTATCCCTATGAAAATCCCCAGCAAACAAACCACCCGTGTTAGGAATTTAGAAAGAGTATGGAAGGAGACACTACTGAAAATAGAAAACAAAAATTTTTCTAAGAAAATTTCCCACATTATCTTATTTTTTTCTCTTTTTTAACAGCTTTATTGAGGTATAATTCATGTACTATACAATTGACACATTTTAAATGTATAACTCAATAGTGTATAGTATATTCACAGATATATGCAACCATTTCACAATTTCAGAGCATTTCACCTTCTCAAAAAGAAAGGCCATACTGTTTAGAAACCACACCCCTAGCACCAAACCCACAACTCCCTACCACCCTAAACAACCACTAATCCACTTTCTGTGGATTTATAAATGAGCTTATTCTGGTGCTTAATCCATATTGCAGCATATTTATTTATTTCATTCTTTTTATGGATGAATAATATTCCATTAAATGGATATAACACGCTGAGTTTATCAATTCATCAGTTGATGAACATATAGGTTGTTTCCACTTTGGGCTATTGTGAATAATGCTGCTATAAATACTTGTGTACAGGTTTTGTGTGGATGTATGTTTTCATTTCTTTTAGGCATATATCTAGGAGTAGAATTACTGGATCATATGATGACACTATACTTAACTGTATGAGAAACTATTAGACTGTTTTCTAAAGCATCTGCACCATTTTCAATTCCCACCAGCTGTGTATTAGGGCTCTGATTTTTCCATATCTTTACCAATACTTGTTAATATCTGATGTTTTGATTATAACTTTCAAAGTGGATATGAAGTGGTGTCTTATTGTGGTTTTGATTAGCATTTCACTGATGACATTGTTGTCAAGCATCTTTTTCAAGTGCTTATTGGCCATTTTGTATATCTTCTTTGGAGAAATGTCTATTCTTTTTACTATTTATATATAAGAGTTTTATATATATATATATATAGAATACTAAATCCTTCTCAGATACGTGATTGCAAAAATTTTCTCTCATTCTGTGGACAGTCTTTTCACTTTTTTGCAGTGTCCTGTGAAGCACAAAAGATTTTAATTTTGGTGAAGTCCAATTTACCTATTTTTTTCTTTTGCTGCTCTTGTTTTGGTGTTGTATCTAGCAATCCACTGAAAAATATGAGGTTATGAGGATTTTCCCCTATATTTTCTTCTAAGAACTTTATAAATTTAGCTTTTACATTTAAGTTTTTGATACATTTTTTGTTACTGGATTTTGTCTAGGTTCTTGACTTATGCTGCAGAAATGAATTTCAAGAGTACATCAGGTTAGTTAGGCCAGTAATTTATTAAGGTAGAGAGGGAAGAGAAATGGGAGAAAATAACAGATCATGAGTCCCTAGTAGAGATTAAGGGGCTGAAGAGTGATAAAGAGGGCTGATTTATAGACTATAATTTCCCACCATAGATTATAAATGCCCAGGTTTTACTCGCATATTGTTCCATGCAGGGGGGGGGGACATGGCACGAGCTCGGTACAGAAGCCAAGAAGGGCTTGGGAGAGATTTGAACTTTGCGCTTGCTTTTTAAGCCATTAATTATTCCACTTCTTTGCTAATGGCATGGGAGGAGTCCCAGCTGTTTGCTGTTTTGATTGATTACCCCACCCAGGGGATTGATGGGTGATAATGTCCTGGAGAATATCTGGGCCTTCTCCTGGGAATCTCATTCTGGATGGCAGAAATCTTGTGAAGGTCTTCCAGCAGCCATCTTGGGGGTATCAATATCTATGTGGACTTCTTGCCAGGTTCCAGGTCCATCTATTGATTCCCTAAATGAAGCCTACTTCATTTTGAGTTAATTTTTTGTATGTAGTGTGAAGTATGAGAATTTCATTTGTTTGCCTATGGCAATCCAGTAGTCCCTGCACTATTTGTTGAAAAGACTATTTTCCCCTTGAAGAAATCAGTTGACCATAGACATATGGATTCATTTCTGGATTCTCAGTTCTTTTCCATTGATCTGTATCTATCCTTCATGCTAGTGCAACAGACTTGATTACTGTTGCTTTGTATTGAGTTGAAATCATGAAGCATGAATCCTCCAAATTTGTTTTTTTCAAGATTGTTTGATTATAATGGGTACCTTGCAATTCCATATGAATTTTAGAAGCAGCTTGTGAATTTCTGCAAAGAAGCCTGGTGGATACTGATAAGAGATTGCATTTAATCTATAGGTCAATTTAGAAACTATTATCTTAACAATATTAATTCTTTCAGGTATGAACACAAGATATTTTCCCATTTTTTTAGATATTTAATTTCTTTCAACAATACTTGGTAGATTTAAGAATATGAGGTTTTTACTTCTTTTGTTACATTTATTCTAAGTATTTTTTTTTTATATTCTAGTTATCAGGTTGCTGAAGTTCCCTTCCATTCCTAGTTTTTGAGTGTTTTGATATGAAAGGGTGTTGGATTTTGTTAAATTCTCCTGAATTTATTGAAATGATTATGTGGGTCTTTGTTTTTGTTGTTGTTGTTGTTGTTGTTGTTTTGTTTTCTTTATGCCCACAGTCATCCTGGATGTCAATGGTTTTTGGCAGAGCTATTTTTAACTTTTCCCCTAACAGCACCTGCCTGTTAAACTCCCTAATTGTCAGCTGATTGCGCTATTGTTTTCAATAATGCCAAGGGTATGCAATCAAATTAGGACTTCTAATAAGGAATAACTCTGTGGTCAGTACTTGAGATTTGTTCTAGTCCCAAAAGTCTCCCAGCTGTCTCTTTCCCTGGCTCTCTTTGGCAATCTAGTGGGCTTAGAGTTTAGCCTATATTTCCAATGAATCTACTAATCTCCTCCCAGGTGGCACTTACCACAACCTCCACTGTTTTTGAGAGCACCTTTTGGCTTTAACTTCTGTATTCTATGCTGCAAGTGAAGTCATTTATTTGGGGAAAAATTTGGAGCTCTCTGTTTCACAGCCTGCTTCTTCCCCCAGACAAAAATCTCTGAACCAAGCCTCTGAGGTGGGGGTGGGATCCATGGCACAGGTATCTCTGAGTGATGCCCCTACTATTTTAGGAGCTGAGCTCAATGGGATGGGGGCAGTAGCCTTAAATATTCTCAGTTTGTATCTCACAGCATGGAACATCTGTGCCTTATGAGCTGGTGCAAGGGTGATCAGATCCCAATATTCTCATCAGCATCATGTGCCAGGTAAAGCCTCCCTCCCATGAATAAGAGGTGCATGAAAGAATGGAGCTGCCACCTCTCAGCTGTACTCATCTGGAATGCAACGTGTAGCTAGGGGACAGGATATGAAATACTGACATATTGCCCCTCCCAAGAAGACAGCCCTCCAACATGAGCCCTGTATTTTTGGCTGCAACACTTTGGAGTGGAGTTTTTTTCTCACTGATATGGGAGGGGAGAGAGAAGGAGTGAGTCTTGGTTCAAATATCCCAGACTCTTGCTGCTGAGTTTTAGTAGGTGTTCTAGAATAAATGTTTTATCATTTGCTGGATGTCCTTAGGTTCATTTCCAAAGACTTAAATATTTTTATTTAAATCATTTTCCGCATCTTTAATGGGCAGTGGGTCCACGGAACTCCTCACACTGACACGCTGGAAGTGGATTCTCCTCATTGTCTTAATTGATCTTTGAAGCCTATTAGAACAGGTGCCATAGATTGCAAGTGCCTTGTGTTATTCACTTTATATTTTGAATATAGAGAGTATCTGGTGATAGGGGTTACTTAACAGATTGGTTTCTGAAATAATACAGAAATAAATTACATTGGGGGAAATTTTAATGGTTTGTCCTTTCCATATTTAGTATGGTTGATAATTTTGAGATAAGATACGAGCATTTTGTAGATTATAAATGGAAATTCTGCGAGGAAAAACTGGAGGTAAAAGTTCTGAAAGATATGACTGTCATAGGTAAAGATAAATCAAGTCCAAGGGAAATTAAGTCATTAAAAGCATTTACAGGTTTAATACCAACCTCTGACATTTCTAGACAAAGGTGAACACACAAATAAGTAAGGAACCAGCATGTGAGGGCTTAAACTTTGGCTGTATTTTATCTTCAAATTTTTTTTAAAAGATTTATTTATTTTATTACATATCTCCCCTTCCCCCCCGCTGCCGCGACGCGCCAAGAGTGGTCACTGCGCAGGCACGGCTTTCCCCACTTGTAGGCAGCTTCTGCATCTGTTCACGGCTGGCTTTCAGTTCGCGGGTGGCTGGCTGCGCTCCATTCGCGGGTGACCTGCCCTGCCCGTGGCGGCTTTTGCCTTGTCCATGGCAGCTTTTTGCCCTGCCCACGGCGGCTCCGGACCGCCCATGGCGGCTTGCCATTCTCAAGGCAGTCTGCCCACTAGGAGAGGTCCCCGGGAATCGAACCCGGGGCCTCCCATGTGGTATGCCGGTGCCCTATCCACTGGGCTATCGAGCCGGCCCCTATCTTCAAATTTTCATTCAAATTTTAATTATACTAGATTACAAAATTAAACAGTGATTAAGTATTATTTTGTTTAATGTAAACTTTATTATTACTGTTATATATTCAAAATAACCATGACATTTTACATATTTTTATATATTGAAAACTTATAATTATATATAGTTACCATAAATATTATAAACAAACTTTTTGATTCCAAGGTTGCTGTATTCCTTTAAATCTTGATTTCCCTCTTAGTTGGGATAAATATGTTTGCATTTACTTTAAAGGTTTAATTATCTTTTACTGGTATTTTTTAAACTTTAGGATATATATTTTTTTAATTCCTAATGTAATGGGCTACACCCATTAGGCATCTTATGGTAAATGTCATCCTACAATCTGATGGCAGTTACCAAAACTACAGGCATAATATCTAGGAGAGTATTTACCCAAATATGATATTCAAACCATCTGCAAAAGAAATTCCAAGAGATCTCCTTTAAGAATGCAGATACCTAAGATCCACCCCATGACCTTCCAATCAGAATTTTTGACAGTGTGGTCCAGGAATCAATAATTTTTAGCATGAATTCCCTAGACGATTCTCATGCACAGTAATATTTGAGAACCATGAATCAAATGATTCAAATCCCTAAGCAACCCTGAACATCCAACCTATTGCCCAAATACCAAATATTATTAATATAAAGGGATAAAGCAAAGAACTTCTGAAGAAAATATAAGTGCAGAGAGATGAAGGGATATAAAGGATGAAAATTTTCTTTGTCAATATTGAGAATTGATATGTAAAAGTTAAGCAGAATGAAAATGGATGATATTTCTCAGTTGGTATAAATAAATTACAATCCACAAATACAGTTAGCACCAAAAAAAAATTTAGACGTGTGTGAATAAGCATAATCATAGTCCTTCAATCAGTCTTGGCATATGATACAGTCGTTTAAGTTTGATATTTCTGTTTTGACAGCAGATCTATAAAGGGAATGAAAGGCAAAGAAAATTATTTCTTCTTTTTTATGTTAGGTTTAATGGGTAATGGCATATTGAAGAACTAGGACTTCATCAAAGGTCATTTAAAACAAAGCACTAAAATTATTCACTTTTTATAGATACTAATTATATTTTCACTCATGCTTTTCAGTCTTTCAAAATGAAATTGCCTTTCAATTTCATGCCAAAACATCTTTACAAAAGTTGTTACAGATTATTTCCAATACCTTTTGCTCAGCCATTTGGCATCATCATTATTCAGGCAACAATGTTCATATGGTAATAGTTAAATTTGTTTTTCACTAGGGCCCTCAGCCAAATTTTTCATTTCCAGCCTGTACATAATGAACTCTAGAAAGTGTTTTAATTATTTTATTTGAAAAAGGGTATTTTGAATTCAATCAATATCAGATATGTTGCCACATTTTTTGCTGATTGAAGATGAGCATTAGCCTACAACTTTCTTTCCATCTTGTTTCTCAGAATAAGGGTAGTCAGGCAGAACTGGATTTGAATTCCAGCTCTGCTTCTTCATTCCTGCATGAAATCAGGTGATTGTTAAGCTCTTTGAATCTCACTTTATTCATCTGTAAAATGAAGATATCTTACTTTGTAGTGTTGTCAGGATAAAATGAGTTGACTGAAATAATGTACAGAGCACAGTACTTGGCACATAGTAATTGGCTCCAGTTGTTACTGCTGCCTAACAAATTACACCCAAACTATGGGGTAATATGTTAAGGTAACATTTTAATTTGCTCCCCATTTTATACATTAGAAACTTGGAAATGCCTCAGCTGGGCCATTTACTCCAAGGTTCTCTCACATGGTTGCAATCAGAAGTTGGCTGTGACAGCAGTCATCCGAAGGCTCAAATGGGATTGATGTCCAAGATGGTGTACTGACCTGTGACATTTGATGTTGGCTATCAGCTAGTAACTGACTATTGGCTAGAATGTCTACTTGTGTGCTCTGCAGCATGGTGATTTCAGGGTGATCAGACATATATCAGCTACATTCTCTTAATTCAAAAAGAAAGATAAACAAAGAAACTGCAATTTTTATTCTATTCAGATATTGGTTTCCACAAGAGGAATCTAAAAATACTACATAAGCATTCCTATCATATACTGTGAATGTTCTTTTTTCAGTCATTTTATTGTGCCATCACTATGACATATTTCTTAGAAGAGTAAGCTCGTGTTAACTTTAAACTTTTATTTGTGCTCTGGTGTTCTAATACCTTAGTTCTCCAAGGAATGCTACACAGAATTTGCATCAACAAACTACACAGATTGAAAGCAGTGATATGTACGTTTCTTGAGGACAAGAAGTTCAGCAATGTGATAAGTTTCTACATAGCAACTTATCTAGAAACTCTTGTCTCCAATGAGTTATAAATATGGGCTCTTAGATATGGAGAATTTCTCACGAGTCTTGTATGCTATTACTTTACTTGCTTTATTTTTTTAATTGATTATAACTGGCCCCCTAGATTTATGTTACAATAAGATATGTGAATGATGTGGTATGTGCATTGATTTCACCCATCTTCGCTGTAAATTGGTAATGATTTCTCTTGTTAGGTTTTGTTAGGTGAAGGCATAGTACAAGTGAATCATTGCTAATGCTTTAGTGTGAAACTTCAGAATATTTAAATCATTTATTCATGTAAGCATATCCTCAACAGAAATTACCGTTACTCACACTGTTGAATTTCATATTTTTTCTCATTCATCTAATCAATTTTTAATTAAAATTATAACCTTATCCTTCAACTATTATAGGCATACTATTTACTCTTACTCCATATTTTTATATAGTATTTTTTCTATTGGAAAGCTTTTTTCCCTACTTTTCTGACAACTATTTCCTAATTTGTTTCCATTTTTATTTCAAAATCTAATTACGCATCACCTCCAAGTAAAACTATGAACGATTTTTGTAAATTCTTTGCTAGAAGTTCCCTCAATGTTTATATTCATACATTTAGATACAGGCATAATGACAGATATTATTATTAACTAGGCTGTGAGAGAATTTTTTACTTTTGCTGTTTTCAAATTCTATAATTTGAACTTTATTACATCTGGATCAAATTACTGATTATAATTTTATGAAGTTAAATTAGTTTAAGCTAAGACTTCAGAAGCTATAAAGAACTGCATAGATTTATGGTTGTTATATTAGGCACATCTTTTGAGCTCTTCAAATCTTCTCAGCTTCACCTCTTACTGCCTTGTTTGGAGCTGCACTGAGAACCTCTTTGCTAACACCAATTGTAGCACATGGGAAGTTCGTTATTATGGGGCCCTTCCTTGACCAATGTGGGCCAGAAGCTAAAAGATAAATGCCTCCCCCTTTCGTCCTTGGGTGAGCAGTTCAGAGCCGTGTTTCATAAAGTTCATCAAAAGGGGTCCTGTAGGACTAAGCACCACTCACTCATAGGAATGGCCAACTCAGTAATACATATTTGCATTGACTTCCCTTTCACTCTCTGATTCTTTATTTCCGCCCCTAGGATCATTGCTTGAATAAACTAAACTACCTTTTCTTCAAGTTCTTTGTGAGGAAGCAGACCAAGAAATTTCTTACTTGAAATAAGCCTCACGATAGGATTTTAGAACTGGTCCTTCACTGGTTAGACAGTAAAATAACCCCACTGAAGGTGGTAAAAGGGATAAATCCTGACAGGCAGTATCCATACATTCCTGAGAGTTTCACTTTCAGTGGGGTTTCCAAAAGGAAAAACCCCATTCCCCCTTATACTGCCCTATTGTTGTGCATAGAATTGATACAATATCTTTTTTGTTATTGCTGCAAAAATATTACAGTATTACTGTTAACTATAATACATAAATTAGATTAGTTATAAGCTTCCCATGTATCACCTTATACTGAACACTTTGTAAAGGAAGAACATTCTTATACTATTAACCACAATCTTCATCCACCACCAAAATCATTATGTTATATAATCTCTACATTATTCTCTAGATTCATTTCAATTGACATTTACATCCACAGGCTACCCCTTCCAGCCACAATCACATTTATAAATCAGCAATGTTAGTTATACTCACTATAATGTGTTTTGCCATCAATTCTATTCATTTCCACACATTTACAATAAACCTTATTAGAAATTCTACAAATATTAAGCATCAGCTCCCATTCTCAACCCACATTCAATTTCCTAGTAACCTATACTCTAGAGTTTACCTCTGTGAGTTTACTCATTATTTTAGTTCATATTAGTGAAACCATACAATATTTGTCCTCTTGTGTCTAATTTCAGTCAATATAATGTCCTCAAGTTTCATCAATATTGTCATATGGGGAACCAGCTGTGGCTCAATTGGTAGGGCTCTGGTTTACCACATGGGAGGCCCCAGGTTCGGTTCCCGGGGCCTCCTCAAGAAGGCAAGCCGCCGCGAGCAGGCAAGCTGCCGCACCGTGAGCTGACTCAAGGGGATGCCGCAGCAGGGGGAGACAAGCAGACACAGAAGAATGCAAAGCACATGAACACAGCAAGAACAAGCAGCAAGAGGGGGATATATAAATAAATAAAAATTAATCTTAAAAAATTTGTCATATGCATCTTGATTTCATTTCTACTTACAGCTGAATAGTTTTCCATTGCATGTATATACCACATTTTGTTTATCCACTCATTGGTTGATGGACACTTGGGCTGTTTCCATATTTTAGAAATTATGAATAATGCTGCTATGAACATTGAAGTGCAAATGTCAGTTCGCATCCTTGCATTCAGTTCTTCTCATAATATAGTCCTAGTAACAGTATTGCTGGATCATACAGCAGTTCTTTATTTAGTTTCTTGAAGAATCACCAAACTGTCTTCTATACTAAGGCTGCACCATTCTACATTCCCAACAACAGTGAAGAAGAATTCCTATTTCTCCACATCCTCTCCAAAACTTATAGTTTGCTGTTTTTGTAATAATGGCCATCTTTTTCTAATATCTGTATATTTTTAAAAGATACTTAGATTACATAAATGTTACATAAAAAATAAAAGGGATTCCCCTATGCCCCTCTCCCTACTCCTCCCACATTTTCCCACATTAACAACATCCTACATTAGTGTGATACATTCATTACAATTGATGAACACATTTTGGAGCATTGCCACTAAGCATGAATTATAATTTACATTGTAGTTTCCACTGTCTCCTGCACAATTTTGTCAGTTATGGCAAGATATATAATGAATAATGGCCATTCTGTAAGGTGTGAAATGATATCTCAGTGTAGTTTTGATCTGCATTCCCTAATAGCTAATGATGTTGAACATTTTTTTCATATACTTTTTGGCCATTTGTATTTGCTCTTTGGAGAAATGTCTATTCAAGTCTTTGACCCATTTTTTAAAATTGGTTGCTTGCCTTTTTATTGTTGGGTTGTATGATCTCTTTATAAAACATGGGTATCAAACCCTTATTGGATATGTGGTTTCCAAGTATTTTCTGCCATTGAGTAGGCTCCCTTTTCACATTTTTAACAAAGTCTTTTGAAGTACAAAAGTATTTAAGTTTGAGGAGTTCCCATTTATCTAGTTTTTCTTTCATTGCTCATACTTTGGGTGTAAGATTTAAGAAACCAATGCCTACCACAAGATCTTGAAGATATTTCCCTACATTTTCTTCTAGGAGTTTTATACTTGTAGCTTTTAAATTTAGGCCTTTGATCCATTTTGAGTTAATTTTTGTATAAGTTGTGAGATAAGGGGCCTCTTCTTTCTTTTGGATATGGATATCCAGTTCTTCCAGCATCATTTGTTAAATAGACTGTTATGGTCCAGCTGGGTGGGTTTGACAGCTTTGTCAAAAATCACTTTGCCATAAATTTGAGGATCTATTTCTGAACACTCAATTCTATTACATTGGTCAACATATCTATCTTTATTCCAGTACCATTCTGTTTTTACCACTATAGCTAAGTAATATGCTTTGAAATTAGGAAGTGAGAGTCCTCCAACTTCATTCTTCACTTTAAAGGTATTTTTGGCTGTTCAGGACCTATTACCCTTCCAAATAAATTTGATAATTAGCTTTTCCATTTCTGCAAAAAAGAAAAGGCTGTTGGAAGTTTTATTGGGATTGCATTGAATCTGTCGATGAATTTGGGTAGAATTGACATCTTAACAACATTTAGTCTTCCAGTCCATGCATATGAAATGTTCTTCCATTCATTTAGGTCTTCTTTGGTTTCTTTTAGCAATGTTTTATAGTTTTCTGAATACAAATCCTTTCTGTCCTTGGTTAAGTTTATTCATAAATATCTGATTATGTTAGTCTCTATTGTAAATGGGATTTTTTCCAGACTTCCTCCTCAGATTGCTGATTAGCAGTATATAGTGTGTGTGTATGTATATATATATATAGTATATAGAAATTAGAAGTTTAATAGCAGTATACTGCTCATAGCAGTATAAAAAAACTGATTTTTGCATATTAATCTTGTATCCTGCCACTTTGTTGAACTTGTCTAATAGCTTTTGTAGATTTGTTGCAGGTTTTTTTCTTTATTTCTAGATGTAGGATCATGTCATCGTCAAATATTAAAGTTTTAATTCTTCCTTTCCTATTTGGATGTCTTTTATTTCTCTTTCTTGCCTAATTGCTCTAGCTAGAACATCTAGCACAATATTGAATAACAGTGGTGATAGTGAGCATCCTTGTATTGTTTCCAGTCTCAGGGGGAAGCTTTCAGTCTTTCTCCATTGAGTACAATGTTAGCCATGGGTTTTTTCATATTTGCAATTTACCTTGTTGAGAAAGTTTTGCTTCTATTCCTATCTTTTGGAGAGTTTTCATCAAGAAAGGACGTTGGATTTTTTCAAATGTTTTTTCTGTGTCAATCGAGATGATAATGTGATTTTTCTTCCTCAATTTAGCAATGTGATGGATTACATTGATTTTCTTGTGTTGAACCACTCTTGCAAAAATGGGATAAAATCTACTTGATGGTGATGTATAATTCTTTTAATGTGCTGTTGGATTTGATTAGCAAGTATTTTGTTGAGGTTTTTGCATTTATATTCATTAGAGAAATTGGCCTATAGTTTTCTTTTTTTCTTGTTATCTTTATCTGGATTTTGTGTTACAGTGATGTTGGCTTCATAGAATGAGTTTGGTAGCATTTTCTCTTGTTTTAATTTTTGGAAATGTTTGAATAAGATTGGTATTAATTCTTCTTTGATAGATTAGTAGAATTGAGCTGTGAAGCCATCTGGTCTTGGGCTTTTCATCTTTGGGAGATTTTCAATGACTGTTTCAATTGTCTGGCTTGTGATTGGTTTGTTGAGGTCTTATATTTCTTCTAGGGTCAGTGTAGATTGTACGTGTTTTTCTAAGAATTTGTCCATTTCATCTACATTGTCTAGTTTGTTGGCATACAGGTGTTCACAGTATCCTCTTATGATCTCTTTTATTTCTGTGGGGCCATTAGTAATGCCCCCCTTTTATTTCTCGTTTTATGTATTTGTATTTTCTCTCTTTTTTTCCTTTGTCAGACTTGCTAAGTGTTTGTCGATTTTGTTGATTTTTTTCAAAGAACCAAGTTTTGGTTTTGTTGATTTTGTCTTTTGTTTTCGTTGTTGTTGTTCTCAATTTCATTTATTTCTACTCTAATCTTTGTTATTTCTTTCCTTCTGCTTACTTTGGGATTAGTTTTCTGTTCTTTTTCTAGTTCCTGCAGGTGTTTGTCAGGTCTTTGATTTTAGCTCTTCTTTTTTAATGTAAGTGGTGAGGACTATAACTTTCCCTCTCAGCACTGCCTTTGTCGCAGCCCATAAGTTTGATATGTTGTATTCTCATTTACTTTCATCTCGAGATATTTACTGATTTCTCTTGCAGTTTCTTCTTTGGCCCACTGATTTAAGAGCATCTTGTTTAATCTCCATATATTTTTTAGTTTTCCCTTTCTCCACTTGTTGTTGATTTCCAGCTTCATTCCATTATGATCAGAGATAGTGTTTTGTATAATTTCAATCTTTTAAAATTTATTGAGTTTTGTTTTGTGACCCAATATATGGTCTCCTGGAGAAGGATCCATAAGCACTTGAGAAGAATGCATTTCCTGCTTTTTTGGGGTGCAATGTTCTAATATGTCTGTGAAATCTTGTTCATTTATATTATTCAAGTTCTCTGTTTTCTTGTTGATCCTTTTCCAGTTTTTCTATCCAACCCCAAGAGAGTTGTCCTGAAGCCTCCAATTATTATTGTAGAGACGTCTATTTCTCTCTTCATTTTTGCAAGTATGTGCCTCATGTATTTTTGAGCACCCTGGTTAGGTGCATAAATATTATTGTTATTTCTTCTGGGTGAATTGCTCCTTTTATTCATATATAATGTCCTTCTTCATCTCTTATAACAGTTTTGTATTTAAAGTCTATTTTGTCCGATATTAGTATCGCTACTCCAGCTCTGTTTTGATTACTGTTTGTGTGGATTATCTTTTTCCAGCCTTTTGCTTTCAGTTTATTGGAGTCCTTGCATATAAGGTAAGTCTCCTGTAGATAGCATATATTTTATCCATTCTCCCAGTCTATGTCTTTTGTCAATCTATTAACATTTAACACTATTACTGTAAAGGCATTACTTACTTCATCCATTATATCTTTTGACTTTCCATTGATCTATCCTACTATTATCTGTCTTTTTATCCTTTAATCTACCCTTCCTAATAATCTTCAATTCTACACTCTTCTCCAGGCTTCTGTCTCCTGTCTTTGCCTTCTAGATTGCAGTACTACCTTTAGTATCTCTTGTAAATCAGCCTCCTGGTGACATACTCTTAGTTTTTGTTTATCTGTGGAGACTTTAAACTCACCCACTGTTGTGAAGAACACTTTTGTACGATAAAGAATTCTTAGCTGGCAGTTTTTCTCTTTCAGAACCTTTCATATATCATACCACTGCTTTCTCATCTACATGGTTTCTGATGAGGAATCGGTAATTAGTCTTATTGAGCATCCCTTTTATGTGATGAATTGTTTATCCTTTTCTAGTTTTAGAATTCTCTCTTTATCTCTGATGTTTGACATTTCTGAATAGTATGTGTCTCGGAGCAAGTCTGTTTGGATTTGTTCTGTTTGGGGCATTTTGTCCTTCTTGGATTTTGATATTTATGTCTGCCATAGAGTTGAGAAATTTTCCATTGTTATTTCCTCAAATATTTTTTCTGCCCCTTTTCCATTCTCTTGTCCTTCTGGGATACCTACAATGTATATGTGCATTTTGCATTGTCACTCAATTCTTTGAGGCCCTATTCCATTTTTTCCTTTCTTTTCTTTTTCTGTTTTCCTATCTTTTCAAATCCAAATGCTTTGTTTTCCAACTCACTTATTCTGTCCTCAGCCAATTCAAATCTGCTATTATATGTCTCCAATGTATTTTTAGTCTGTTCCATTTTATCTTTCATTCCCATAAGATCTGTTACTTTTTTTGCAAACTTCCAAATTCTTCTTTGTGTTCAACCACTGTCTTCTTAATATCCTTAATCTCTTAGCCATCTCATTAAATTTATTAAGGAAATTTATTTGGATATCTGTGATTAGTTGTCTCAAATCCTGTGCTTTGTCTGATGATTTAATTTCTTCCTTTGGCTGGGCCATATTTTCCTGTTTCTTAGTATGGCTTGTAATTTTTGCTTTTGTCTCAGCATCTGATTTTTTTATGTGTTTTCCTGTGCTCATTTTCTCTCTTTTAGCCAATGACTTTCTTATTCATTGGCTTTTTGCTAAAGCTTCCTCTGTTCCTCCTCCATGAATGTTATTCTGTTCTGTTTGATTTTGTTCTTTCCTCTGTATATTTTTAATGTTCCTTTTGTCTTCTCTCACTACTACAAGTGTCCCCCTGGAGACAACCTTCCCAGCTCTGGATTCCGTGTCAAAACAGGCTCAGGGGACCTATGAAAGGAGTGTAGATCAGTTCCAATGTGCTCTGGAGAAGAGACCCGAAAGGCCTCCAATCTTCTCTTTAATGTTTCCCCTAATCTAGGCTTTCCTAAAGTACCCAGCAGGTAGTAATCTTTATCTAGTTGTTCCCTGCTGCCCTAATGTTATTCTGTGCCTTGAATTTTCAGCAGACTTAGCTTTTGGTGGGGGCACGGTTGAGACTGATGTTGCCAGCCTACCTGGGATCCAACTGTTGCACAGCTCCCAGTCCCTGAAATTGAGCTCTCTAATCAACTGCCACCCCATGTGCTGACCCCCCACCTAGGTGTGAGAGGTGACTCTGCCTGCACCATCTTAAGCAAGAGTGATCAGATGGCTCTTGCTTCTTCTCCCTCCTGGGAAACTTTGGGATGAGGGTTCAGCACCTGTTCAAGGTGGGCAGGGTGAGTCTGACCACACTTCTCATGACAGAGTGTGTGTTTCATCTCTGTCCAGGGGTGTAGAGTGTACAGCAGCCCTTCAAGGTGGGTGGAGTGAATCTGCCCACTAGAGAGTGTGCACTTCCTGTCCTTCCAGAATATACAGGTCAGGTTTGGTAACTCTCACCATCATATCCAGTAACTCACTTTCAGAATGCATTATTTCTATCACCATCATGTTAGGTCAAAATTGAGATCCTATTTCCCAGATAGAATGCTTCCATCAGTGCCCTCTGTAATGATTCACTATACTTGAACTACCATCTAGACTCATCATATTGGATGCATCATGCCAGAGAATCAGAAAGCAAAGAGTTAACTGAACTGAGTGTTATAAATACCTTAATTACCATAGGGAGTTAGATGTGCTCCACCCATTAAAGTCAAGGAGGAATATATGTGGAAAAGTGAACACTCAGTATAATGTCTTTTACTGCTTCTACATTCAGTGATATCAAAGAATGGGCAGTTGCAGCAACCACAGGGCCAACAAAGGTAAGGCAACTAATTGTTCACACTTCTCAAGCTAGAACTCTGGCTTCACCCCACCAGGCATGGAACTAGACCTGCTATTGGCCAAATATAAGGAAAATTCAAAATAAACAGTGGAGGAGAAGGCTTTGGAACTAACTGCAGGAATGTTTTTTTAAAGATTTATTTTTATTTATTATATATCCCCCTCTTTCTGCTTGTTCTTGCTTTGTTCATCTTTGTGTTCTTCTGCATCTGCTTGTCTCCCCCCACTGCGGCATCCCACCCAGTCAGCTCATCGTGCGGCAGCCTGCCTGCTTGTGGGGGCTTGCCCTGCCCACGGCAGCCTGCCCACTCAAGGAGGCCCCAGGAGCCAAACCCGGGGCCTCCCATGTGATAAACCGGAGCCCTACCAATTGAGCTACAGCCAGTTCCCATGCAGGAATTTTTATTCAACCAATCCTCTTTTATTAAGCCCTTGTAATTGGGCCACTACCTGAAAAGTGATTTTGTGATAGGAAGGAATGAGAGAAACTAAGAGTTGTGAAAGGTTAACTGTAGTAGATACCTCTTGGGCTTTACCTTAAATCCACTCTGCATTCTATGGGCACTGCCTGACCCGTTTTTTGAAAACATCGACCAGCTTCCCACAGTTGCAACCTGACAGCTTTAGCTTCAGCCCAAGTAACTCAATTTATTCCTGGGTTTTCAAGGTTTTTAAAAAATTTCCTTTCTTTGCTTTGTTTTGCTTTTTAATGCTGCTGCATAGGAAGTCTGCAAAAATCCATTCATTATTCAGAAATGCAAGGGAGTAAGTAACTTGACCAATGGGGAACAGAAACTAAATTATAGATGTCCCCTGCCTTTTGATACCCAGTAGGCCAGTTATGAAACCCATATAAGGCTCCTCAGAGAGATCCACAGAAGTGTGTACAAGTTGCTTTTGGCCAACTCAATAATTCATCCTTATATTGGCTTGTAAATGATGGGAGACATTTTTTTTTTGCTCCCCAGGATCACTTCATGAATAAACTCCCTATACAGAAGACTTTGTCTCAGAATATGCCTGCAGAGGAAATCTAAGACAGATGATTATTAGGGAATCTAAAGCTGTGGCAAGCTAGAATGAAGTAACATCTGGGACATGAAAATGTTAATCACTTAGAGGGATTATATTTCTACGTAGGGACCTTGAAAAGTTTACTTCTTTATTAGATTAGGACATTCTCCAATTCTATTCTATGTGAAACTTTCAGAAAACTACCCTATGGGGGACATTAAATTCCCATTGCATCTGATTCTGAGCCTAGAAATTATCCCCATTTCTAGTTCTAAAAAATCCAGCACATGATGTATTCAAGTCTGGAAGGATTTCAACTTTGACACTCCCATTTATGTCATTGGGAGTGTACATGAAAATCCAAAGACAATGTTTGGCTAACCTTTAAACAAAAGGAAGTGTCCATATGTGACATATAGCTATTGACGCACATCTTTTCTGATTTCAGAATATTTTCCACTCATCTCTGAATAATTCTCAATAAAGCTTGTGAATCTGGTGCCCCAAAACCTAGTAAACACGAGACAAGTTCAGAGTTCACAAACATCATTTTCAACCTTCTCTACTTAGCACATTTTATAAGCCTTCCAAATGGGTATAAAAATGTTTCCATATTTTCTTTGAATAAACAAATTGTAAAATATAAGACTATATGTTGATGTAGTAGACTTAAGGGGTAGACAAATTATATAAGATATATATTTATATATATGGTGCATATTTGATTATGAGCAAGCTGAAATCATTGAAATAATCATACTTTTTCACAATTCAAATCTTATCATGCCTAAACATTAAACCTAGACATTTTAAATATTTGAGATGACTTTTAAAAACTTCCCTCAGGGGGAACCAGCTGTGGCTCAATTGGTTGGGCTCTGGTTTACCACATGGGAGGCCCCGGGTTCGGTTCCGGGACCTCCTGGTGAAGACAAGCCGCCACATGGTGAGCTGCCTCAGCGGGATGACGTAGCAGGGGGAGACAAGCAGACATAGAAAAACGCAAAGCAAATGAACACAGTGAGCACAAGCAGCAAGGGGGTATATATAAATAAATAAAAATAAATCTTTAAAAAAAAAAAAACTTCCCTCAGGTGTATGACTTCCTTACCAAGCAAAGTTAGAAAGTGCTGAAAATTTTGTACACTTTCAAATTAAACAGTAGTGATAACTATGTAAAGTTTTTTTTTAAAGATTTATTTATTATTTATTACATATCCCCCCCTCTTTCT
>PVKH010007775.1:0-19952 GCA_004027955.1 Chaetophractus vellerosus | reverse complement strand
GCATTGGCTCACAGCCTTCTTCTCCCTTTCTATTTCCTGTAAACCTATCTTCCAGACTCTAGCTCTGTGAGTCTGCTCAATTTGCTTAATTCATATCAGTGAGGTCATGTAATATTTGTCCTTCAGTGCCTGGCTTGCTTCACTCAACATAAGGTCCTCAAGATTCATCCATGTTATCCCATGTGTCAATACTGTATTCCTTCTTACACTTGAGTAATATTCCATTGTGTGTATATACCACAATTTGTTTATCCATTCATCTGTTGAAAGACATTTGGATTGATTCCAGCTTTTGGCAATAGTGAATAATGCCGCTATAAACATTGGTGCGCATATATCTGATTGTGTCCCTGCTTTCAATTCTTCTGGATTTATAACAGCAGTGGAATTGCTGGATCATATGGCAGTTGTATAGTTAGTTTTCTAAGGAGCCACCAAGCTGTCCTCCACAATTGCTGTACCATTCTATATTCCCACCAGCAGTGGATGAGGGTTCCCATTCCTCCACATCCTCTCCAACACTTGTAGTCCTCTGTTTTTTAATAGCCACCAGTCTAATGGGTATAAGATGATATCTCATTATAATTTTGATTTGCATTTCCCTAATAGCTAATGATATTGAGCATCTTTTCATGTGTTTTTTAGCAGTTTGTATTTTGTCTTTGGAGAAGCGTCTATTCAAATCACTTGCCCATTTTTTTAAACGGGTTGCTTGTCTTTTTCTTTTCAAAGTGTAGGAGGATTTGATGACTGTTTCAATCTTTTTACTTGTGATTGGTTTGTTGAGGTCTTCTACTTCTTCTAGGGTCAGTGTAGGTGGTTTGTGTCTTTCTAGGAATTTGTCCATCTCCTCTACATTGTCTAGGTTTTTGGCATACAGTTGTTCATAGTATCCTCTTATGATCACACTTATTTCTGTGGGGTCAGTGGTAATGCACACCCTCTCATTTCTGATTTTATTTGCATCTTCTCTTTTTTTCTTAGACAGTCTAGCTAAGGGTTTGTCGATTTTGTTGATCTTCTCAAAGAACCAACTTTTGATTTTGTTGATTCCTCCTATTTTTTTTTTAATTTCATTTATTTTTGCTCTGATCTTTCCTTTGGCTTGGTTTAGGATTAATTTGCTGTTCTTTTTCTAGTTCCTCCAGGTTTCCAGTTAGATCTTCAATTTTAGGTCTTTTTTCTTTTTTAATGTAGGCATTGAGGACTATAAATTTCCCTTTCAGCCTGCATTTGCAGTGTCCTACAAGTTTTGATATGTTGTGTTCTCATTTTCATTCTTCTCAAGATATTGGCTGAGTTGTCTTGCAATTTCTTCTTTGACCCACTGATTGAGTGTGTTGTTTAATCCCCATATATTTATGAATTTTCCCTTTTTCTGTCCATTATTGATTCCAGTTTGATTCCATTATGATCAGAGAAAATGTTTTGTATAATTTCAATCTTTTTAAATTTATTGAGACTTGTCTTGTGTTTCAACATATGGTCTATCTTGGAGAAGGATCCATGAGTACTTGAAAAGAAAGTATATTCTACTGCTCTGGGGTATAATGCTCTATAGATGTCTGTTAGGTCTCAACTAGTTCATTTTTAGGCAAAAATGCTCTTTGGTCTTTTTATCTATCATCACTTTTTACATTTTAACATTTATTTGCTTCCTTTTTTATGTCAATTATGGTTTTTTAAAAAAAAATTTTTTCCCATGTATTTGAAAGACTTTTGATTCTAATTGCTTAATTAGAATTTTTATTTTAATTCTTTTAATTACAAAAATATTAAACTGATATTTTTCTCTTCTTATAAAATTAAAGAGCAAAATAATTGGAAAACAGAGACGTGCAGGAGGGAATTGTTAGAAGTTAATGGAAGTTTATTCAGGAATATGGAGAAAGAATGGAATAGACTACCTATACAAACTTTTCCTATAACTTGTTTTAACAAACATATACTAGCTTTATAATTTTGTCTAAAAGAGAAAGGTGCAATGTAAGAAATAGAACATTATGAAGATTTTGTTCCTTGTGTAAAATGAGAAATTTAGTGATTTTATTATGACCTACCACTATAGGATTATAGTGCATTGTAGATCAAAATCTTTTCTTGAGGTATCAGAGTTAATCTTGCAGATATGGCCATCATGCTTCTCTATAAACCAAAGTGGAGAGAGGAGAATGATTTGATATAAGCTGAGTTCTACAAAACAGGAAAGGAAAAGATTGAAAAGGGACAAGGAACTGTTAGATTTTTAATTTTTTTGACCATTAATGGCCAAAGGTTTCATAACAAAATAAAGACAATTACAGAAATTTTTAGTGCATAAATTTACACATTCATTTATAGTGTGTAAAAACCTTGCAGTAATAACCTATTTTTTAAAATTCTGCTTCAGTACATTTATTAATTTGTTTATTTCTTAATCCTTGCAGTTATTTAGTTGTGAATCTTTTTGTTTTCTTTTCTTTTAATGAATTTCAATCTATAAACTCAATTATTTTTCATTTGAGAAGAATTTACTTGTTCTGTGTTCTTCAGTATTGTTTCTCCCTGCTCAGGAATGGCAAATATGTATAGATTGGATCCCCAGGCTCTACCATCCACATCAATCATACACTATTACCTCCTTTTCTATTTGTTCTTTTTCTTTGCATTCTCAGAGACCTACTTTAACTTGTTCTTTATATCCTATATTTGTTTTCAACACTGCTGATTCCTTTCTTTAATGTCCTGTACTTTTTGTTGTCTTTGTCAGACAACATCCATTCTACTCTGCCTCTGTTCTCCTGTGTCACAGGAGCTAGAAGCCTTGGAGCTAAACTTCCCAGAATCCCTTGCTAAATAATTCTGCATACAATTGAGGGTCTATTTAGAAGAGGTGGGTTTATACCAGATTTGGAAGGTAGGAATCATTTTGCTACCTAGGGCACTGGTGAAATACCACAACTTCGGCAGATAAAAGGTTTTGCAGTGTTTTTCATCTTCTTGTGCCTTTGCCTGCCTTAAGGTTATGTTGGAGTTATCAAGTCAGCAGTGGTTTCTAGCAGGCTGAAATTGCTTTTAAAATTAGATTTCCTTGCAGGGGCTTTTATTTTAGAATTATGAATTGAGTTGTAAATTCATCCCATAGTTCTATCCTCAACACAGTCCATTATCCTCCCTTCCACAATCCTGCTGCAGGAGCCAGAGCAACCTCTTATTTTTGTATATACTTGATAAGGTAAATGGGAAGAGGGCATAATTTTCACCAGCATCCCATCATCACACATATACAATTAGCCTTCTGCTCCTTGTTGGACCTCACCTGGCTGAGGTTTTCTAACGACCAATTTCAACTCTTCTTCTTTGTCCTCTGTGGCTAGGAACTTCTGAGTGGCAATTCTGTGAGAAGGGAGGGCTGGCCAGAATAAGCGTAGGGACATAAATTATGACTAATCAAGGTTTGGCATTATAAGTCATGACATAGACCCTATAAGTGGACCCTTATTCCTTTCTTAAATGGGACCACGTAAAATCTCAGCATTTTGACCTTGGGTTTGGCAATGACTTCATAGATACCACAGCAAAAGCATAAGAAATAGAAGAGAAGATTGTTAAGGTGAACTTAATCAAAATTATTAAAAGCTTTTGTGCTCCAAATATACCATCAAAAAAAATGAAAAGAAAACCCAGTTACTGGGAGAAAATATTTGCAAATCATAGATATCTGTATCCAGAATATATATTTTTTTATTTTATAGCCCAATATTAAAAAGACAATCTTTTTAAAAATAGGCAAAATATTTGAGTAGACATTTCTCCAAAGAAGATATGCAAATGGCCAATAGACATATCAGAAAGTAACATTTATTAATCATTAAAGACATGCAAATCAAACCATATTGAGATACCACATCACACCCACTAGAATGGCTTTTACAAAAAAAATGAGACAATAACAAGTGTTGACAAAGATGGGGAGAAATTGGAAACCTTCATACAATTGGAAATATAAAATGATGCAGTCCCTTTGAAAACAGTTTGACAGTTCCTCAAAATGTTGAAAATATAGTCAACATATGTCTTAGTTTTCCAGGGCTGCTATAACCAAATACCACAAACTGAATGGCTTAAACAGGAATATATTGTCTCATAGATTTAGAGGTTAGAAGTTCAACATTAAGATGTCATCAAGATGCTTTCTCCTGGAATCTATAACATTCTGATGCTGGCTTGACTTCTGCTTCCATCACATGTTGATATCTGTCTCCTTCTCTGGCTTCCACTGCTAGCTTCTCCTTCCCCTACTCAGTCACCAGTGTCTCTGTCTAGATTTCTTCTCCTTATAAGAAATCCTATCATATGGATTATGTCCACCTTGATTCAATTTGGCGTCATCCAAATAAGATCTTTGAAGATCCTATTTACAAATGAGTGCACATCCATAGGACCAGGGGTTAGGACTTGAACATGTCCTCTTAGGGGATCAGATTCAATCTACCATAACATGTGATCCAGCAATTCCACTCCTAGGTATCTACCCAAGAGAATTAAAAATATATGTCCATACAAAACTTGTACATGAATGTTCATAGTTGCATTATTCAAAATAGCCAAAAAGTGGGAACAACCCAAATACCCATCAACTGATGAATGGATGACCAAAATGTGGTATAGCCATACAAAACAATATTATTTGGTAATAAAAAGGAGTAAGTACTGATACATGCTACAATAGGGCTGAGAGAAGCTAGTCACAAAAAACCACATACTGTATGATTCCACTTATATGAAATGCCCAGAATAGGCAAATCTTTAGAGAAAGAAATTAGATTCGTGGTTGTACAGGATTGGGGTCGGGGGCAGATATAAGATGTGTCTGCCAATGGGTACAATATTTCTTCTCGAGGTGATATAAACATTCCAAAATTATTACACAATTCTGTAAATATACTAAAACCATTGAACTATATACACTTTAAGTGGGCAAATATTATGATGTGTATGTAAATTGTATGTCAATAAAGCTCTTTTTAAAATAAATCTTAGAATTGCAGAAAAGAGCCACATGTGTCCTCCCTAACAAAGACCTGCTACTACTTCCAGATCCATCCAGATAATATCCTCTACTGCCTTGGCCCCTGAGAGACCTTACTCTTTCCCCTAGGCAGGCAGTAAATTCATAAGGCAATAGCTCGAAAATCAGCATTCATTAGGCAATTGATAAAAGATGACATTTTGTGAAAGAGAGGTAATTTAGTTGGATCAATGTAAGATGGGCAAAAGTCTGTGTTGTAAAAAATGTCAGTGTATGAAGGTCGTAAAATGTGGATAAATATGTGGGTGAGAAGGAAAAGGGAAGAATGACTGAACATGGACATCTCTTAAGAGAAGGATAGCAGCCAGGTTTCCTGCCCTTGGTACAGGACCTGAGTCTCTAGTATTCTGGGATATGGCTGGAAGTTTAACCTTCCTCTTATCTCTGAAGCCAGTTTACTCTGTTTCTTAGACCTAGGCCTGAGCAATGGTCTACCCTGTCTGCAGCAATTAAAGATTGCAACTTCTAAATCTGCAAAGATCAATCAATATACTTTGATTAGAGTGCTTTTGAAATTTGGCATGTTTCAGGTTTTTCATGAATATTTTGTCAGGGAAGTGAATGGGAGAGAATCAGGAGCAGCTAGCTAATCACTTTTGCAAACCATGAGTCAGCTAATTGTATTAGGTACTTAACTTTCTCCCCCATGTTCTTATAGAACTGAGATTTTACAAGTTCTTCACATAAAAACAGAGACTCTTTTGCCAAAACATCCATCCTATTTGTTCTTAAACACCCCTTCCTCTGATGAAGAATTTTCTCCTTCTATGGAAGAACAATTCTTCTACTTGCCTTTTTGACCTTAACCACTGTCACCTTAGGATAACCTTTGCCCTCCATGCCCACCCTTGTCCCTTCTCAGCTTTGATCTCTGTTTACCTTCAGGCTCCTTAAATTCAGACAAGTACAAGATTTCAAAGAACCACATCTTCCAAAGGATGTGATTCGAACTTAACCATCGAAATATACTTAATCTTTCTCCTGGATGTCTTTTACTGCTCTCTAGAAGAGTTGGACAAGGAGGCGACTTCTTTTGTGTTTAACCATAAGATAGCATTGTATTCAATATAGAAAAAAAAATCTGGCCTAGTGATTTCAGAATGCATGGTAACATCTAGTTAAATAAGAAATGCAGACTGCTGGGTTAGACTATCTTGACTTTTCTACAGATCTCTGTTGCTATTTCAGGCCACTGTTCAACACACATTAAAATATTTGTGATAGTAATGCATAACAAGAGAATCTCATCTTGACTTGGGAGACATCTTGGGTCATATGAAATCTTGGCATTGCAGGGCCAGGCCCAGACATGCTTCTGTCCGAAATGCACAGTTAACCATACCTGGTACTGGTAAAGACCAGCCAAACATAGAATTGGGCCTACCCCTCTCCAGAAAAAAAGCCACAGACATTTAGAAGGCCAAAGAGATGTCTAGGGATTTTCATATATAAAGCACCTAGCCCAATGTCAGGAAAATAATAAGTGCTTAATAATTGGTAACAATTATTGTTTTCCATTAGTGAGGAATCTGGGGTAATGATGACAGAGTTGCAGTAGAGGAATGGGTTGGAGGCTATGTTGTGAATTTCCATGGACTTGTCCTCTGGTCCATGTTCACATACACTCCAATAACCATTCTGACTCTTCCTGCTTGAGGAGACACTGTTGACTGGTTGACCTGACCCCTATCCTCCACCCTCCTTTCCTTAGCCTTCTTCTAGTTAAGGGTGACCATGCCTCTTCTTTCTTCGCAATTTATTTAGCAAAATGCATAGCACTTACCATGTGAAGGCACTATTCTAAATGCTTATGGATATTACTCAAATTTATAAAGTAGTTACTCTTATTGTTTCCATTTTACAGGCAAAAAATTTGAGGCCCAGGTAGGTTAAATTATTTGGCCAGGGAACTGAGCCACTAAGTATTGGAGCAGGGGTTTGATCTCAAGTATCTGACTCCAGAGTTTGTTCCTTTTAATCACTAACCTGTCCTGACTACCCAATCCAATGTAAGAAGGCATCTATTGGGTGGGCCTTAAAAAGTTGTTTTCCTGTTAAGAGAGAGATTTGGTTGACATGCGTTTTTAGCTTTTGCGCCTTCCTGCTTTCTCCTTTCTTCTGCCTAGAATATGGCCATGAGGCCTGGAGGAGCAGCAACTACAATATAGAAATAAGGCAACGAGCATGACTGTAGAGATACACTAAAGGTCTCCGAGTGAAAAGGTGGCGAGAATCTGCTAATATCTCTAAGCTGGCTCGTTAGTGGCAGACCGCCTATCTCTGGATTCTTTTGTAATTTATGAATAAACGTCTAAGTGTTTAAGCCAATCGCAGTTGGCTTTTCTGATATTTTTGCCAAACACATCCAAGAAACTACTGCCTGATTCATAATATTGTTAAGTGACGTCTACGCCTGCAAACAGCTTCAATTTCTGTACAAGTTTATCAGGGCAAGTCAATCACCTGCAATACATAATAGTAGATCTTAACCCACCCCCCTCCACAAAATTTGCTCAATATGTATGAATTATTTAAAGAAAAAATTAACGGATATGCATTTTCAGAAAAATTTTTGAACTACTGTGGTTGAAGCATTCAGAAAACATTGATCACTACAGGTTAAATTACTTGAATGAGTTATGGGGGGGGGGAGTTTTTGCTTTTTGTGCAAGATTTGCATTCTAGGCTGAGGCCCAGTTTTTCCTGAAGTATCTGAAATCAAACACATATCCCCAAAACCCTGAAGGTTGGTTTCCTTCTTAAAACTACCATCTAATCTACATGAGGAATTCATATCCCTTCTAGCAACTTTGCTTTGATCCCATATTAGGCAAACCAATAACCTTGGCCTTGTTATCCTAAGAGAGTTGCCCTGAGCCATTGCAAAGTTTGCCTCCATTAACCACCAGTGAATGGCATCTTGCCCTACTTGAATCCCTGAAGTTTATCCTTGATTAGGAAGACCAGGGAGGTGAAATAGAAGGCCAGGCAGCTCTCTGAATACTTTACTTATAACTCATTTAACCCTCACCACACTCCCTTGGGAACAAGTATCATCGTTAGCCCCATTTTACAGATGAAATCTGAGATGTTGAGAGGTCACATGTTTTGCCCAAGGTTACCTAGTAACAGAGCTGGAGTGGAAACCTATCCATTCTGACTCCAGAGCACCTGTTTTTAACCACTACACTAAAATGCCAGCCTACAAAAACTAGACTGGAAAGCTGGGCATTTGAGTTCATTCTCACGAAGACCCAGACTGGAGAGAGAGCATAGAAACGAAGAAGAAACAGAAAGTTCAAGTCAAGTCCCAGTAAAATATGGCAAAACCTAGCGACTGGCAACTCACATGAACTGAGGGCCTTGAAGAGGTAGGGTTTCTTGTCTGGAGTCAGGAATAACAGCAGTACCACTGATTGAAGAGGAGTGCAGGTGTCTCATGAAAAAGAAAGAAAGAAAAAAAAAAAAACAATGTCATTAGCTTGACCTGCAAGTATGTTTTGAGACAGCTACCGTTTCTCTTTCATTAGAGAAATTCAATTTAGTAGATGACTAGAGGAAGGGAGGGGGAAAGAGAGTGTTTCAAAGAATATGGTTAAAGTCATAGCAGCTTGACAGCAATTTTAAAAATCAAAAAGTATGCTAGAATAGCAGGTATTTGAAACTACTGTTAGAAACAATTTTATTTTAAACATATGTGCTTTCTTAATGATACCGCTCTCTTGAAGGCTGTGTAGCCTGCCTTGGGCAGGAAGTGCTGATTTGCTTAATTCTATTAAGCCTGTAAGAAAGGTAAATCTGTCTCCCGAACTTAAAGGGCCTCTGCTCCAAAGTAAGTTTGACATGGGCCAATAATCACCCTGACATTCCTGTGGCTTTGGCTGCTCTGGGGGCTGCTGAGTGGCACCAAAAGAAGCAACTAAGTGGGAAAACCTAGTTTTAGCAATAGCCCATCCTGTCAGCACTGAGAAAGTGTGATATTCTCCAAACAGTACAAGCAGAGATGCAGCCAATCAGACGCCCTTGGGGTGAGTGTTGGGAAAGTTCTTGAAGCCCTCGGTGAGTGCAGAGGGCATGGTATGGTGTGCTTCCTACACCATATCTGGATCAGTGAGAATGTCCTGTGAAAACTGCATGCTCTACAAAAGTGAGCTATGCCAACGAGGCATAGTCAAAGAGCAAGGATCATGTCTTGTTCACCATTTTGTCTCCAAAACACCACAAGGCCCATTCCTTAGTAAATGGTCCTTAAGCATTCGATGCTACTTGGAGCTTGCTTCTGGGTGGGATGATTGTCCATTTCAGTTTGCATGGGACAGTTTTGGTTGACCTTATGGTCCTACAGTCCTGTCCAGTTGGTATATGCCTCAGATTTTTTTCATTTTTATCCAAGTGTTATTATTAATAATTGTATAAAAAGAAGTGAGGATGAGTCTGGTAGACCTCCATTTTATTTCCAGCACCTGCCATTTTCTTACTGATATTAGGTATGAAACAAATATGCACTGAGAGATGACTGGTAATAGTGGCTTTCTGTTTCATTTATTTATTTTATTTTATTGAAATTTTTTATTAGGGAAGTTGTAAAAATACATGCAGAAAATACAGAGTTCCCATACACCCCCCTATAATTTACACCTTGCATTAGTGTGGTACATTTGTTACAACTGATGAAAGGATATTATTATATTTACTATTAACTATAGTCCAATGTTTACATTAGGGTTCACTGTTTGTGACCTATGGTTTTTAAAAATGTATTTTTTTTCTAGGAATCTATATTTATTCCTAGATATATATGTGATTTTTAGGCTAATGTGTCAACTCGGCCAGGTAATTGTGCCCAGTTTTTAGGCAAGCAAGCACTGGACTAATTGTAATACAAGGACATTTATGGGCCTCAGTTATCAGTGAGTTTACTGCATAGATGGCTGATTACATCTATGATCAATCTGGGAGATTGTCCTCAGCAATTAGTGGTTTTATCTAATTAGTTGAATGCCTTAAAAGGGGAAGTGATTTCAACATTCAGAGAGAATTTCCCAGCTCATCTTTGCACAGCCAATGTCTCCAGGAAACTCACCAAGGACCTTCATTGGACTTTCATTGGAACCCCTGGTTTGCAGTCTGCCTGCAGAACCTGGATTTGTGCATCCCCATGGTCGTGTGAGAGAATCTTATAAATCTCACACTATATACAGATATCTCCTGTTGATTCTGTTTCCCAAAAGAACCCTAACTAATACTATATATATATATATATATATATATATTATCCTTTCCAGATTCAAGGGGAATGTGCAGGTCATTCAGGTATGAGCAGCTAACTCCTTTGGTCTTGGTGGTGGTGGAGGAAGTATTTGATGCTGCTGTCTCCACTGATGCAACAGCCAGTTGTGACATGGACTCTGTGGTTTGCAAGATGCATAAAGCAACAGGACACTAGAAGGAAGGGTCCTTAGAAATCATGGGAAATTATAGGTTATAAATACATCACATATGTGTAGCAAATAGAGATGAACAGCCCTGTCTTAGAATGTTTAGCAAGTAGTTTCAATTATTTTGCTACCATGATGTTGTCATCAACCAGTTGTAAATCTATTGTTATTGATTTATCATATAGTTTGGTAATACTTTTCGAATTTCACAGTAAAATCTTCTGTCATTAATGAGCTCATAAAATGAAAGTACATGTTTAATTCTTTAAAAGGTACTAAATTTTCCATCCACCCCAAAGACTATAGTGATATCAGTAGCCAGATGAAAACTAGAGGACAACAAACCAACTGCAAAGTCAACAGCATCAGTCTCAAAAGTTAATATTTTAGGAAGACTGTGTCCAAAATGACTGTTTCACATATGCAGCCACAGAAGTTGTGTAGACATATCACTCTCTGAAACATGAGTTTTTATTTAGACCATTTGTTAATCTTGCTCATTTTCAAGTTCAAGTTTTTATGTTCATATAATCAATGCAATTTTTATTCTGTTTTTCTTTTTTTAAAGATTTATTTTTATTTATTTATATATTACCCCCCTTGTTGCTTGTGCTTGCTGTGTTCTTTTGCTTTGCATTTTTCTGTGTCTGCTTGTCTCCCCCTGCTGTGGCATCCCACTGAGTCAGCTCAACGCGCAGCGGCTTGCCTGCTTGCGGCGGCTTGCCTTCTCAAGGTGGCTTGCCTTCTCCAGGAGGCTCCGGGAACTGAACCTGGGGCCTCCCATGTGGTAAACCAGAGCCCTACCAATTGAGCCACAGCTGGTTCCCTTCTGTTTTAATATACACAAATATATATTATTTTTAAGAAAGAATTTTGGTTTTGGAAGTAATTTTTAGTAGAATTGCTTTCTTGGTTTAGCAGCATAATAAAATAAGTTTTCAGACATTTTCAAACAACAAATGTTCCAAAATTACATAAATCTCAGTTATGTTTAGTATTCCCTTTCACTCTCAAATCTCTCCCATTTGGATGATAAATTTTACAGTTTGCCTTCTTCTGGGGGCATCCAGCTCAGTTTCTGAAGCCTAAGAAAAAGAGATGCTGGTATTAGAGTGAAGCCACTATTCGGATTGATTTTTTCTATTTAAGAGAATATTGTGACCAAGGCAGAGTGCCTCAGACTCCCAGTTTGAGTGCTTCAAGCTCACCTTAAGCCAAGCTTCAGTCCATGAGAAATTCAGTGACCTCAACATTGTGAGGCTCACATATTCATCATAGGGAACGCAACAGTCAGTTGGTATAAATTCTTGGTGGCTGTTAAATGTGGTTGGGTGAAATTTATGAGGTGGTATTTCCCCACTTCCTGTTCAAGCTTTTTAGGACAGGTCACCAGTGCCCCAGAGACTCTCTTTCTGTGACTGCAGTGCGGTTTTGAGGGGCAGTGAAACTATGACGCTATTGGGCAGCGATATGGTGGCGATGATTCAAAGTCTGCAAGCTTTTTTCTTACTGTATCAGGTTACAAATCACTTCATAATATTTAAAGACCACTTATACTTGGTGGGCCAGTGGGATTCCCAGAGCAAGACAATCTTTTCAGTTGCACAACAAAAATTGAAAAGATCATTTGATCCTCATTTTATATTTCAAAGTAAGGAGTGAGGCAAGTGTATTCTATCCAGTCAAGAGCAAGCTTTGATATCTGCACTTAGGACTTGAAAGAGTCCACTACAGCCTTTCCCTGAGCCTGGTCTCCCACCCCATCTTCATGCTTTCCTTAGTAAACACAATCCTCTTTAAACTCATGGCAGTGGTGCCGTCTCCCCACCTAACTGTAGATTTTGGATGATGGCTCACTCACCATTTTATTTCCGGCACTGAGTAGCCACAGGAAATAGTTGACAAAATCTTCCCACCCCAAGGTTAAGTATGTTGCTATTGTAGTGTGTCATCAGAGTACCCCAGAGTTTAACTTTTCCCAGACCTGACTTCATCATGGGCCATGAGTGAGACACACACACTACAAGGAAAAGCCTCCCTGAGCCTGAGCAAAGCATAATATTGGACAGTGTCTCTGGTCTAATTAGATGAACTTTCACTTATTATATAATACGCATGATCCTTCTCCTTTGATTTTCTTAAGTCATGTTGCTTATTCAAATAATGGAAAACAACACATTGCAGCAATGTACACATTACTGGCCCCAAATAAAATTCTGACATTTAATTTAGAATTCTGAGATTATAAGTTAAAAGAATAATGACAGTAACGGATAATAATAATAATAATAACAATAGTAATAACAGTAACATTGATATGCACCAGGCACAGTTTTTAGCATTTTACATATAATTTAATTTTCACCACTGAAACTTTTAAGATCAATGCTATTATTATTCCCATTTTACAAATGAGGAAACTAAGGCACAGAGAGGTTAAATCATTTGCTCAAGAACAGAGATAAGGGGCCGGCTCGATAGCCCAGTGGATAGGGCGCCGGCATACCACATGGGAGGCCCTGGGTTCGATTTCTGGGGATCTCTCCTAGCGGGCAGACCGCCTTGAGAATGGCAAGCCGCCATGGGTGGGCCGGAGCCGCCGTGGGCAGGGCAAGAAGCTGCCACGGACAGGCAAAAGCCGCCACGGGCAGGGCAGGTCGCCCGCGGATGGAGCACAGCCAGCCACCCACGAACTGAAAGCCGGCCGTGAACGGACGCAGAGACCGCCCACAAGCGGGGAAAGCCGCGCCTGCGCAGTGACCACTCTCGGGGGGAAGGGGAGATATGTAATAAAATAAATAAATCTTTAAAAAAAAAAAAAAAAAGAACAGAGATAAGTAAGTGAGAGAAGAAGGAATCGAACCAAGCTGTCTAGATCTCAAGTCCATGCTCATAACCACAGACTATACAGTCTCATTTGCATACTGGAAGAAACCTTACATCCATGTAGTGAACTAGCCACTTAATATTTGAAATTAGATGTCTTAGCACTTCATTAATGTGTTCCCATGTGTACATAAGTGATATTGTTTTAGGTTTGGGGTTGTGGTTTATTTGTTTGTTTTTTGCTTTTTTGCCTGTTTGTGTGCGTATGTAATATTCTGTTTTCTTTGTTTATTAATTTCTGGTTTTTCCAGACTTTGTTATTAGAGTCTTACTGCTTTCATAAAATAACTGAGTAGTTTTCCATATTTTCTATGCTCTGATTGGAAAAACTAAGCATAAAATTGTTTGAATTTGGAACATTTTCTTGGAGTTAATGAGTACACATCTGTGCAAAGTATCCTTTTACAATTTTTGAATCCCCTCTGTATTTATTCATTCTAAAATATTCATGAAAGTCTACTACACCTACTAATTCTTAAATTGTGGGTGGATGAATAAATGAACAAGACAAAGCCCTGACAACTACAATGCGTAATATCCAATGAATTAAGTTTTTATGATGCCCCTTTCTGATTTCTAAAATTATCTGTGTTTTAAAATTTCTTAATTAGAATTTACAGGAAATTTTTTTCTATTTTATAGTTTCTTTTGTTATTTTCCCCAGAGAATCAGTTCTTAAACTCATTTATTAATTATATTATTTATTTTCCCACTATCTAAGTAATTAATTTTGGTGTTTATTTCTTTTCTCTTCAAACATAAAGTTTTTAAAATTTTCAGTTTTTACCTGTGTGCTTAACCCCTTTCTATTTAAACAATACAATACCATAAGTTTACACAATTATTTCTATAAATATAGCTTTAGTCACATACTATATTACTTGATATTAACATCTACATATTTATTGGTATTAGACTACATTTATATATTTTTTCTTTTATTTAGCCAGTTGAAAGAAAATTTTAAAGTTCCATATCAAGAAAATAAGATGTTTATAATTTTGCTTTTATATTTGGATATATTTGTATAATGGTCTAATGTTACCTAACAACTATTATTTGGAATTTGCTCAGAATTATAGGTGTGTTTCATGAATGTATACAAATTGTATGTAGAATACAATGGTTTTTATACTTCTTAATGTATTAGCATAGTGTTAGTCAAATCCTCTATTATTAAAGTTTTATTCTTAACCACATTTGATCAGAACTCATGGATAGCAATATTAATGTACATCACTATATTTGTTTTGGTCAATTTAGTCCTGCATAGATCATTATTTTGTCTTCATTATGAATTGCATTTTTAATGAAAATAGTGTGATTCTTCTTGTCCTTTAATTCATGTTGTCATTAATTTTTCTATGCTGGATTTTAATATAGGCATGCCTGATCTCTATTTACATATTCTTATTAAGTTGTTATTTTAAAATATTCAAACTGTCAACCTTTTGTAACATTTTGCTTTCCATATATGTCTTGTAAGCAGCATATGTTGAATTTGTCTCTTTAAACAAAATGCCTTGTCCTTTAGAAAAGGAGTTTAAGTCACTTGTATTCATTGTTATTGATGAAGTTTGCTTTTCTATGATCTTAATGGAGTATTTTTTCACTGTCCAGAAAGTGTGTAAAATTCTTTTAGTGTGTATCTTTAAGTTTTTCAAATCAGAATCAAATCAGTATTTTTAGAAAAATGATGAAAGCAGGAAAGAAAATATTTGACTTTTGAAATTATACGATTTAGAATTTGTAACTTTTTTACTCTTTCCCTTTATATCTCCTTACAAATTTTGTAAATAATCAAGAATTGTAGATTTCACAAATATTAAATATTAATGTTTTAATTATTGAATTACTTGTGTCATTTGTACTCAATTCTGTAATAATACTTTAAAGTAATTATTCCTTATCTCCTTTCTTAACTGATTACAGTGTTTTAGTTTGCTAAAGGCTGGCAAAGCAATATACCAGAAATGGGTTGGCTTTTACAATGGGGATTTAAAAATTTATAAGCCACTAGTTTCCAAGGCCATGAAAGTATCCAAATCAAGTCATCATGAGGAGGTGCTTTCTCCCTGAAGTGCAGCTGTGAGTAATCAGGCCCATGGAACCATTTGCTCTTCTCTTCCCTCTCCTCTGGGCCTCGTTGCTTTCGGTTTCTGGCTTCAGTGACTCCTCTCAGCTTCTGTGTTCCATTGATTTCAGCTTCTGGCTCCCAGGGCCTATAATCTCAGCTGTTAGGGGTCTCTGTTTGTCTCTGCATGTTTCTCCCATTTATAAAAATATGCTAGCAAAAGGATTAAGACCCATCTGGGTCATGCAATCTACTCAAAGGCCCTTACTGGAAGTAATTTCATCAAAGGTCCTGCCTACAATAGGTTTACAGGCACAGGAATGGATTAGCTCTACCTACCTGATCTTCTGGGGTCCTGCAAGCTTCAAAAGTCACACAGTGCTTATAGATACTTATTTTTATGCTATGAGTTTTTTTGCTCTTGAGTGTAACTGGGGTATACCTTTTTCTAGAAACGTTTAGGATTGATCTATTTTTTCATTCTTATATGTCTGAGAATATGTATTAGATTCCTTAAATATAAACTCCATAGAATTCATTCAATTTTATTCTATTAGTGTTATGGAGAATTTTAAAATAAGTTCTATTTCTGTACTTTTGGAAATAACTTGTTCTTTTTTTCTCTTTAGAGTTTTAAAAGTCATTTCATCTTAATTTAAAATTTTTAAATGTTGCTACCGTGCATCTAAAATTGGGTGTCATGTTTTTTGGTTTTTGCTTTTTTTTTTTTTAACTTGTGTTATGTTAACCTCTTTTAGAATCAGATCTCTTTTTAATTCAGAAACATTTCCTTTAACTATATGTTTGATTATTGTATTGGGCTTTATTTGCTTCTATTCTTTCTTAAATTGAATCTGTTCATCTTAATTTATATATCCTCTCTCTATACATTTGTCTCCTAGCTCTTCTCCTTATTTTCATATAATTGTTCTTTTTTCCTACATTACCGAAAAATTTCTCAAATTTATTTCTGTATTACCAATTCAATTTCCTGTTTCCATAATTCTGCTTTTTCCCTGCCTTCAGTTACCTTTGTATTCCTGCTAATCTGACAATATGTTATCCACATTCTTTTCCACATACTAATTTTGCATTTAAGTCCAAACTGCATATCAACTAGCTGGAAATTAACTTGCTTCTGACATCTTATCATTAGTTGCTCTTCTTTTTTCATTGAGACACTATTTTGTTAAAAACCCAAGGCAGATAATTCCTATATATTTCTCATTTCCATTGGTAAATTATCTTAAGAATATGACTTCCCTAAGAATTCTAAGGGTAATACTTTGCATCTGGCTTTGTAAATATGGGGAGAATAATTTAGAAATCCAAATAATTTTTGACTAGGCATCAAAATTAAACAAAGAGCAGCCAGCTGTATAGCCCAGTGGATAAGGGCGCCGGTACACCACATCGGAGGCCCCGGGTTCGGTTCCCGGGGACCTCTCTGAGTGGGCAGACGGCCTTGAGAAAGGCAAGCTGCCGTGGGCAGGCAAAGCTGCTGTGGGCAAGGCAAAAAGCCGCCACAGGCAGGGCAGAGCCGCCTCGGGCATGGCAAGTCACCTGTGAAACACAGAGCTGAGCTGCCCGAGAATCACGGAGCCGAGCAGCACGCAAAAACAAGGAGCTGTGCTGCCCACAAAACACGGAGCGGAGCCGCCCGTGAAATGGAATGGAACCACCCACAAGCAGGGCGAGCTGCCTGCGTGGAGGGCCAACTTGGCACGTCGCCGCAAAAACAGGGGGAGACAAGTAGTAGACATTGAAGAACAGAGACTAATGGACACACAGCAAGAGCAAGCAGAAAGGGGGGAGGATATGTAACAATAAATAAATAAATAAATAAAAATAAACAAACAAAAAATTAAACAAAGAGATTTTTTAAAAATTAGGTTCTGTGCCCCTTCCTTTTGACTTCCTGAGAGAATAGGTCTATGGTTGGGCCCAAGCTCCAAGGTAGTTTTTTTAAAGCTCCACTGATGATACTTGTGAGCAGCTAGGTTTGAGAACCATTGAACTAGAGAACATCAAGCTCCTCAGAGTAAAGGGGCACATGGAAAACTACATCTATCCATCACTGTAATGTATGTAACAGAAGAAGGTTTATACATCTCAGATTTTAATCTAAAATTATGTGTCAGCTACTACTACTCTTTGAACAAAAGACATCAAACAACATACAATAAATTGGTTGCAACCTCCCACTATATTGACAACCACTTTTTCCTCCACATCAGCACCTTTTCTGATGCCTGAGTTTGGAGACTGCAACACTCCTGGAATACAACAGCAAAGTTTTACTGAGCACTTACTCTGGCTACACATTCTCTCATTTAATCATCTTAACAACTCTGAGGAGATGCAAAGTACTATCCACATTTTGAAGATGAGTTAAAAGAGGTATAGAGAGGTAAAGTAACAGCTAAAATCTTATAACCAATGTGGCCAGAATAAGATTTGAACTCTAAAGCCCATGTTCTTAGCACTGCATCACACAGTTAGTTGATACTCTGAAGAAAACACTCCATCTCTCTGGGTTTGCTTTTCCTTCACTGCAGCAAGAATAGGGTCGCCTGGGACTCTGGTAGTGTGGCGAGAATCACGTCATGGAAAGAGGCCAACGCTCACAGCTGAAGAAAAGGAAAAAAATGGGTACCTCACTATGTAGATGCAGATGGTCTTCAAAAAAGAAATCAAATTTCAAGAGCAAATGGTTATTAAAGTATAACCAACCTCAAAAGGTTTTGAGAGGAAAATCATTATATGTGAATAGATTATGTTCTTTATCTCTCATGCAAATATTTGGGACTGGGAAAGAGGCCAAGTGTAACATCTGTAAATAGTCTGGTACTGTCCATTGTGCTCTCAATCAACAGTACTATCTGAAAGTTTGTCCTACTGTTGCTCATCTTGATCTTTTAGAAAGGTTTTTATTCAATTGCATAAACCTAGGGAGAAGCAAGTCACTGTGGGAATTTTCCTTCACGTGGCAAATGCTTCCTTTGCATGCTGAATAAAACTTGTGCTACCAGTAATTAAGGGATTTAAATTACTGACAGAGTAGAATAAAGATGGAAAAGAAATATTGTTGAGGCGCTGGATAAAAAAATGAAAAAAATTATTGAGACATATTATTTGGTGTCATGTGAATAATTTATAAATTATTGCCTGAATTTAAAAATATACATTTATACTGGATTCTATTTTTTCAAAAGGAAGGGTGATCATATCCTTTCCTAAGGAAAAGAAGAGTGGATGTAATTAACTAGAGATGATTGTTACACAGTAGTAGTATAACAATATGATACTAAAAAACCTCTCCTTTACTAAGTAAAATAAAATGAACCCAGTTAAATGTTTGACATTATGTATATTTTTGTTACCCTTTTATCCAGTTGTTCTGGTGTCTAGTCAAAATAATTATGGTACAAGGAAAGTCATGATAGTACAAATTTACTTTGTCATGCTAAGGTTGATTTTATTTTCCCTATTATTCCCAGGATTATGATACTTCCCCAAAGTTAGTAGTTACATAAGAACTGTTAGGCATGGAATCTTCGAATGTGATTTCTGGGAGACAGAAAAGGGGAACAGGAATGTATATTTTGAAAGCTGACTCACGAATTAGTTCTGATGAGCTCTCTGGTCTGCAGAGCTCTGATCTAGTCCAACATCTTCACTTTACAACTGTGGAAATTGAGGAACAAGCTAAATCACACAGCCTGTTAGTGACAAAGGAAGGTTTTAATATAGCCAAGTTTCTACTGTCCATTTCCACAGGAAGGTAGAGATCAGCTTCTCTCACAGATTCCCAGAGCAGAAATGAGTTTAAACATGGTCAAGGACTCTTTGCCCACACAGTGTGATCTGGGAGGAAGTCTCAAATGTGCCCATGCTAAGCCCTTCCTCCGGGCCACCAAATCACTTCCTGTTGTTACTGCCTTAAAGACTATTGCTAAAGTGCTACCTTGAATTATTTTTATCTTAACGCAAAATAGTTTGCCTGGGAATCCCAAGGAACTGAGGTGATGAGAGGATGGCTGGGCAATAAAGAGTCAATTAGGTCACAGTTCAAATCACAATTACATTTCTAATAGCTATGCAAACCTGTGAAGTTTTCCTATCCTCTGAAAATGGGGACAATAATATTTATATCAAGTAATCTAATCAAATGACACTCAACCAGATTTAATGCAACAACCACAGGGATAAACTAGCTTAAAAACATAATCTCTCTCTTTTTGGGATTCATAAAATAACTTCAAACTGCCACAGATTTGTTTAAAGCGTATGATCTCTTAATATACTTTCCAATTCTGAAATTCTCTGACTTTAAAAGTTCTTTCTGGGGACCGGCTGTAGCCCAGTGGATAGGGCGCTGGTTCACCACGTGGGAGGCCCCAGGTTCAGTTCCCGGGGACCTCTCCAAAGCAGGCAGACCACCTTGAGAAGGGCAAGCTGCCGTGGGTGGGGCGGAGCCGCC
>PVKH010007774.1:0-19956 GCA_004027955.1 Chaetophractus vellerosus | reverse complement strand
CTTTCATAAGTTCGTGTGTGTGTGTGTGTGTGTGTGTGTGTGTGTGTGTTGGGGGAGAGGTTGTTGATTTTTCCCATCCAAAGTCTACAGGTTGCAATTTAAGATTGAAGGCAGATTTTTCCATTTCCCTCTTCATTTAAAGCAGCTTAAACTATTGAGGTTTTCAGGATCCACACACAGCTTACCTCTGTAGAGGGCTTGGACTGATGATGGAGCTTCCAAAAGCAAAAATTAAATGTTATATGCAATAAACAAATGCTTAATGCTTACTTGCATATGCCCACAGAGATTAAGCAACAAAGGAGCCCAAACAGGCCACAGTTAAAACAATATTAACACTAAAAATGGAACCAACCAGACATTATGTGCCTTAGAATATGATGCAGTGGAAGCTGAAAGCTGATGGAGAAATAATGGGACTGAGAGGTGAAGTTAAGCAGAGGATCTAAGGTAGAGAACACAAACAGAAGAGAGGGTGAGAAAGCCATTTCTTAGCTACAGACTGACAGAACTGAGGTACAAACAATAACAGGGTGGCAGTACACACATTCTTGCCCTTAAGTTTTGTATCCACCTCCTCTCTTCAATACACTTGCCCCTAAGGTCTATTTTCCACACAGCAGCAGAGTGATCCTTTTAAGACCAAAGTCAGATCATGTCCCTTCTCTGCTCAAAACTGCAACAGCTCCTCATTTCCCTCAGAGTGAAAGCCAAAGTCCTTCCCGTGGCCTAAAGGCCCCATGTGAAGTGGTGTTCCATTACCGCCCCCACCTCCCCTCCCACTATTCTCACCGTGCTCGCTCCAGACCCCCTGGCTTCCCTGCTGTACCCACACAGGATACAGAGCCTTTGCACAGTTCTGCCTCTGCCTGGAATGATCCTCCCTCAGAAAGCCACATGGTGAACTTCCTCCCCTCCTCTGAGTTTTTGTTCAACCGTCAGCTTTTCAATGAGACCAGCCCTGACCATGCAATTTAAAACCTCTCCCTGCCTCCACCCTCCTTCCTGGTACTCTCGATTCTCCTTACCATGCTCTATTTTTTTTTACTCTTTCCCTCTAGCACCTACCATCTTTCAACAAATAATGCAACTTACATGTTATGGTATTGTTTGTCTCCCCCACATCCCATTAGAATTAAAGCTCACTAGTGGCCAGGGATCTTTGTCTCTTTTACTCACTGACGTTTCTCCACTGCCTAGCACATAGCAGCCAGTCAATAAGATTTGTTGAGTGAATGAATGTTCTCAAATTTGCCTTCCAAGCATGATATTGAATCTTTCATTTCAGCTATCATGTTTCCAGTTTTCAAGAGCTTGTCCTTGTTCTTGGAATATTGCTTTTAAAGTGCATTGCTGTTGTTTTAAGGATGCAGCATATCACCCTTTCTCTCTGAGGGTTTGAATTATTATTTTATTTTCTACACTGCTCCCTGCCTTACAACTGTTAACCTCTCCATCCCTTCTTTTCCTATTTGTTTTGGTCTCAGTCTTTTGTACTAGAGGTCTTCCTCGAATGTCTGGGGACCCTTGGCTATCCACTCACTTTTAAGAGGGAAAGGCCAATGGGAAATTTTGCGCATGTGCTTTATTGACGCTGGACTTCACAATACCGTGATTGGGGCAGGGACCAGCCACCTGTGGGGACCCTGGAGGATCAGTCTCTTAAAGGGTCTTCTCCTTGCTGCCAGGGTTCTCAGAGTGAAGAGGAATGAAGGCCTCCCTCTTCCGTGTCTAGCCTTTCACTTCATTTCCTTGGTTTCAGTGTGGTGCCTGACCCCCGTCCTCCACTCTGCCTGCGGTCCCCGAGCCCAGAGCTTCTCTGGTTCACTTCATCTGAGAGTAAACTTTTGTCTTCTGTCAGAATGAGGCCAAGGCTGAGGTAGTCACTGGTTTTGTGCGGTGTGGGAAGGCACCCCGGGGGGGTCTAACTGCTCCTTATGCAGACTTTCAACCATCCTTTCCTTTTCAGTTGCACCCTGAATCCCTTCAAAAGGAGTCCTAGCAACTCCTGAATCTTTCCACAGGTCCGTGGGGATGAACCTGCTGGTTTGTTTGCTTTCTTCTATACAGGCACTTAGATCTCAGTGCTCCCCACCTCCCTGGAGGAGTAACCACTAATGCATTTACTTCCAAAATTATGCTGATGCCTCTTGTCTGCTGCTATTTACACCATTATTCAATTTTTATTCCTTTACTGCACTTTGAGGGATTTAGAGAGGGAGTGGAGACAAACACAATCTGTCATGTTTAACTAGATGTTTTATAATGTCATTTTAATTCCACCTTTTTTTACTCTGATGCATATTTCCTCAGAGGTCAAACATTTCAAAAGCAACATCTGGTAGTCATTAAAGTACAAAATGCACTTTGTAAAAGATGCAGGATTCTAGGCTATACTCTATTAAGAAGTCAGTTACATATCCTGTTTGGTCTCAGAATCAAACACAAGTCAGCTTACCTTTTATTTCTAGTTCCCTCTTTTGTTTTTTAAACTTTTTATTGTAGTAACATATATACAACTTAAAATTTCCATTTAAATCACTTTCAAGTGTACAATTCAGGGGTATTAATTACATTCACAATATTGTGCTACCATCACCAACATCTATTTCCCAAAGTTTTTCATTGCCTTAAACAGAAACTCTGCATCCATTAAGCAAAAGCTCCCCATTACCCTCACCCCCCTGGGCCCCTGTAATCTACTGTTTCTATTCTCTCATCTATGTTTCTCATTTTAGGTATTTCATATAAGCAAGATCATACTGTGATCTTGAAGGACACTTAGGTTTAGTCCATCTTTTGGCTACTGCGAATAATGCTGCTATTAACACTGGTGTACAAATATCTGTCCAAGTCCTTGCTTTCAATTCCACAGTAGCTGCACCATTTTACAACCCCACCAATAATTGTACAATTTCTCTGCATCCTCACCAATACTTATTATCTGTTTTGTTTTTTTTTTCCTAGTGGGTGCAAAATGGTATCTCATTGTAGCTTTGATTTGTATTTCCCTAATAACCAAAAATGGTGTAGCTGTTTGGCAGTTTGATGTAATTATGAATTCCAAAAATATATATTGAATCATGCTTGTAAATTGATCTGTTAATCTGGGTGTGATTAAGTTATGATTAGGGCGTTGACTTGGCCATGTCAGTAGGGTGGGTGGGGGAATCTAATATAAAAGGCAAGGCAAAGGACAGAGGGAGCAGTTTTCAGAAGCAGTTCTGATGTTGGAGTCTTGAGCTGGAGCCCCGGGAAGTAACAGAGCTTGGTCGTGAGGAAGGAGAGAAGGCCCTGGGATACAGATGAGCCATTCACTTCAGAGTTCACAGCTGGCCTTGTGGAGAGAAACAAAGCCTAGAGAGCCTCATAGTCTACAGCTGACCTTGTGGAGGAAACAGTGGTGCTAAGCCTGGAGAGAAATGCAGCCCCGGGAAGAGAGGAACCCAAGAAGCCTGAACCCTGGCAAACATCAGCAGCTGTCTTGCTCTAACACATGGCAATGGACTTTGGTTAGGGAATAAACTTAGGCTTTATGGCCTGGTAACTGTGGACTTCTACCCCAAATAAATACCCTTTATAAAAACCAACCAATTATTGGTATATTGCATCAGCACCCCTTTGGCTGACCAATACAAATGGTAAGCATCTTTTCATGTCCTTATTGGTCATTTATATATCTTCTTTGGAGAAATGTCTACTGAAATCCTTTGCTCACTTTTTAAAATGTTTTTTTTTTTCTTTTTGTTGTTGCATTATAGCAGGGTTTTTTTTTTTTTTTTTTTCCTTTGGAGGTACCGGGGAATGAACCCAAGACCTCGTATATGGGAAGCAGGTGCTCAACCACTGAGCTACATCCAATGAGAGTTGGTTCTTTCATTTGTTTGTTTGCTTTGTTTGTTTTTAGGAGGTACTAGAGATCGAACCCAGGATCTTGTACACAGGAAGCAGGTGCCCAACCACTTGAGCTACATCCACTCCCCACAGCAGTTCTTTATGTTACTAGATATTAAATCCTTATCAGATATGTGTTGGCAATTATTTTCTCCCATTCCATAGATAATGCCCTTTGAGGTACAAAAGGTTTTAATTTTGATGAAGTCTATTTTATCTATTTTTTCTTTTGTTGCTTGTGCTTTTGGTGGCAAATCTAAGAAATCACTGCCAAATCCAAGGCTATGAAGGTTTCCTCCTACATTTTCTTCTAAGAGTTTTATGGTTTAAGCTCTTATGTTTAGGTCCAGGATACATTTGGAGTTACTTTTTATATACAAGTAAGGTAGGGGTCTGACTTCATTCTTTTCCACATGGATATCCAGTTTCCCAGACTATTTGTTTGAATGTTCTTTCCCCTGTTAATGTACTTGGTACCCTTGTTGAAAATCAGTTGGCCACAGATGTGTTTATTTCTGAATTTTCAAGTCTATTTCATTGGTCTGTATGTCTATCTTTATACCAGGATTACACAGTTTTGATTACTGTGATACCCATGTTTTTTTGTCTGTTTTTGTTTTGTTTTCTAGTCATTATGAGTATTGGATCCTGTCTATTTTGTTCTCAATACATCCCATTCTCAATACAAATCACTCCTTCACAGCCCCCTGGTGCTCTGAGCTAGGTGTCCTCCTGGTTTCCACAACCAGAATCCTTCAACATTTCAGTTTCCCAGGCCCTCCATGCCTATGGACAACTTTTGGGGGAAAGTGTCTTTCTTCTATTCCTACCCCTAAATTCCCCAGATAGTTATTCTGGAAAAGTTTTGATGGTTTATGGTTGTTAAAGAGCTGCAATAGTGGAGAGTTTACTTAGGCACTAGATTGAATTCTGAGAAAACCGTAAAATGCACAAAATTTATCTTTGGTATCTATATACTCCATATTTAGAATATAACAGTTTTATCCCGTTTGGGATATTTTGTGATTGAATAATTGATGCTTGAACCCTACCAGAAGTAATTTTATTTATTTATTATTTTTTTAAAAAAGATTTATTTTTTTATTTATTACATATCCCTCCCCCCCTTCTGCTTGCTCTTGCTGTGTGTCCATTCTTCTGTGTTTTTCTATGTTTGCTTCTTGTCTCCCCCTATCTTTGCGGCGGCGCGCCGAGTCGGCCCTCCGCGGCAGTGGCTCGCTCCATTTGTGGGTGGCTCCATTCCGTTTTCACGGGCGGCTCCGCTCCATGTTTTGCGGGCAGCAGTCCTCCATGTTTTTGCGGGCTGCCGGCTTCCGCAGTTCGCAGGCAGCAGCTCCGCTTTTCACGGGTGACTTTGCCATGCCCGTGGGGGCTCTGCCCTGCCCGTGGCGGCTTTTTGCCTTGCCCACAGCGGATCTGCCCCGCCCACGGTGGCTTGCCTTTCTCAAGGCTGTCTGCCCGCTCGGAGAGGTCCCCAGGAACCGAACCCGGGGCCTCCCATGTGGTACCCCAGCGTGCTCTTTATCCACTGAGCTATCTAGTCGGGCCCAGAAGTAATTTTAAAAGTAGACCAAGAGCTTGCATACGCTGCCATCTGCCACTGCAGTCCCTCGCATGCAGCCATGGCAAACCCCACCATGTTCTTCCACATCGGCATCGACGGCAAGCCCTTGAGCCGAGTCTTATTCGAGCTTTTTGCAAACAAAGTTCCAAAGACAGCAGAAAATTTTCATGCCCTGAGCACTGGGGAGAAAGGATTTGGTTATATGGGTTCTGCTTTCACAGAATTATTCCTGGGTTTATGTGCCAGGGTGGTGACTTCACACGCCATAAGGGCACTGGTGACAAGTCCATCTATGGGGAAAAGTTTGATGATGAGAACTTCATCCTGAAGCACACGGGCCCTGGCATCTTGCCCATGGCCAGTGCTGGACCCAACACGGATGGTTCCCAGGTTTTCATCTGCACTGCTGAGACCGCATGGCTGCCTGGCAAGCACGTGGTCTTTGGCAAGGTGAAGGGCATGGATACCGTGGACGCTGTGGAGTGCTCTGGGCCCAGGGGCAGCAAGACCAGCAAGAAGATCACCACTGCCGGCCGTGGACAAGTCTAATGAATTTGATTTGTCTTTTGTCTGCACCAGCAGACCGTTCCTTCCGTAGCTTAGGAGAGCGCTCACCACCCTGGCCTGCTCTCAGTCCCTATAACCTTTGTGCTGCTGCTGCGGTTCTTTGGGCTCCATGTCATCCTCCAAGTGTAGCTGGGCTGCAGAGTTAAACTTAACCTCAAACAACCAAAAAACAAACAAAAAGCAGACCAAGAGAGAAAAATTTTCCTGACTTATTCCTCTTTTTGAGGGATGAAATGAATAAAGAACTGATGTGTGATTGAAAAGAAATAAACTATTTTGTTTTTATGGAATAGTAGGTTAATATACACCAAGAAGAAAAGGGTAAGACACAGGATAAGAATGAGGCTAAGATATAATTTGTAGATGCCTAGCACAACGCCGGACACAAAATTCCTTACAGATAAATTAATATTTTGAGATGATCTAAAGGCCAAGTTAACAGGTAATAATCAAATCTTCCTTCAATAAACCAACTTCAATAAACTAAGATAGGCAAGAACACATAATTATAAGTTGTCCTGATGAACTTAAGTATAGGGAAGAGGGCAATGCTTGATGGAGCGTATTTTGTTAGAAATGACCACCTCTCAGCTGTCTTACCCTGACAACTTGTTGGGTAAGTTAGTTGTTTCATCAGCCTTTATTTAAGATTTGTACTTATTATATATGGCCTTGTCTAGATTCATAAGCATAACAATTCTTTAGTGCATCCAACTGCTATCTAGTAATGATTTATTTACTATGATGATGAAGTGATCTGATAACCTCCTTATAACTTAGATCAAGAAGCAACTGAACCTTTTAATCAATTACTGATAGAGGAATAGCTCAACATTAACTCTATCAAAACCCAACTGCAGTTATTTTCAAGACATTCTTTAATAATACAGATAAATGCAAATAAAATTATTATAATTGACAGGTTAAGACATTCTGATGAGCCTTTCAGGATGAAATCTTGTTCAAACTAGACACTCTGTGGGGCTGTAGTGAAGTGATTACTCTCTTTTGTTTGGTTTTGTTTTTCTAAGAGAGGAGGTACAAAACTGATCTTGAAAATCTCTCAGGTCAAGGCTATCCCTACACTGCTTTTGGATATAGAACAGCAGGGTTTTGGCCAAGTGTCTGGGCATTTGAACAGATCCAAGGAGGCATTTGGGGATGTTTCAGACTTGTCTGAAGACTCCTACAGCCTTCTACATCCTCAGATCCACCTCCAGCTAACAGCGAGATTGCGTACCACCTGGTCAAGAGGTCAGGTCAGGCTTTTTACCTTGTATAACAAATGCTCTGATTTTTCTTCCTTTATGTCTAGCATTTCAAACACGCAGCAATCCTTTAAAAAACAACCCAGTACATCTTTGCTCCAAATACTCGCAAATGGTCTCAATTTTGAATGGCTCCCTAGATCACTCAAATACTGAGACAATAACTGATATTTAACAGAGCCAGCCAAAGATCTTAACATTCATTTCTATAGAGCTGCAAAGTGAATTATGGAACATAGGGCCTTTAGAATGCTCCCTGAAGAATGTGTTCCACTTTCAACAAATTTGGGAAAGCTGTATAGTGCAATCCCTTTTTGGAGATTCATAACATATATCAGCATATTTTAAAAGTTCTAAGAAGTTCTCCATAAATATATCTATTTTAACTTTAATACGGAATTTTAAAAATATATTTGACTACGGAATTCTATGTACACAAATCAATTTTTCATTTCTACAGAATCGGTTTCTACAGAATATTCTTTTGGGAAACACTAAATTAGAATAAAATGAAAGAACTAGTCAAGTAAGGAAATAAAATGCAATTATTGAAGAAAATCTAGACTACAGGAAGCTACAGTTTTGTGTACAAAACTTATTCTGAACTTGAAATCAAAGCAGAAAGGGAAATGGGGGGCAGTTTACATAACTCTAGCCAGGCATAAGAGAAGGCATGCAATTTACCAGTAAGACTCACTTTCTCACACTGAGTGAATCCAGAAATTTATGTTAATTTAATCAACATAATAATTAACAATGCTAATTTCCTGATTTTGAAAATTGCACTATGGTTATGGAAAAGAATGCCCTTTGTTTTTAGGAAATACACACTGAAGTAGTTAGAGGTAAAGGAGCATTACATCTACAAATTACTCAGTTCAGAAAGTATACAAAAACATATATCAGTATATCGATACATTTATAAATGTTATATACATATATATGTGTATGTACACAAAGTAAGAAAGAGAACAGGGATAAAAAAATATAGTTAACTGTTAACATTTGGGGATTGGGGTGAAGGGTATGTATCTGGGAATTCTTTATAAAAACTTTAAAAAGTTCCTCTAATGGATAGAGAAGATCAGTTGTAGAATGAATTTTTAAACAATTTTAAAGTTACAATGATTAGGCATTTTTAAAAATTTGAAATACTGTTCTAATGAATTTATTTTACTTGTGTTTTCTGAATTGGTGGAGTATGTATAATAAATTGAAAATGATAATTTTATGAGCATGTCAACTAGCCTATGCTAATTTAAAAATTTAGAAATGTGGTTAAAGGATGCTAAGTTCATTTATAAGTTAACCTACTCTGGAGTTATATATAAAGACAGTGCTGTGCGGAGCCATTTTAGTGTCTGAGGCAAAAGGAAATACTGATTCTGCCTTTATTTAAAATTTTTTTCCCATGATGAGTTATTTGCTTTTGCTTTTTAAAAATATTAAATTAAAATATTATTAATCTTTCTGTATTTCATGCATGATTGTTCTTAAATAGTACAAGTGGAGTGCCTCCCTTGTTACACCCTAGTCCTGGCCCTGCGTAAAGAAACAAATTACAGAGAAAACCTAATGTAGCATTTGGGAGATTGAAGAAAGGGAAGCGAGGGAGTGCCCACTATATGCTGGGCTCTGAACTGGGGGATTTTCACATGCCATCTCATTTAACTCTCCCTACAATCCAGATAGGACATTTTGACCATTTTACATAGGAAAATGAGGTGCAAAGAGAGTGATGTAGCCTGGATTACACAGTAATGATAGAGCTGTATCTCAAGTCTTGACTCCAAGACTTGACTGTGCTCTCTCCTGAAGATACCACATTGAAAGCGGCCAAATGGTCTATACAGCAATAATGCTTATTATTCAATTTGTGCTCTAAATGAGACTTGGACTTGCTACAATAATTAACAGAAAGCATGTTTTCAAACATAACCCAAGCTACTGAAGCCTTTATACAAAGGTAGACGATAACCCAACTATAATGTTTTGAATTGAGTACCATCTCTCTCTATGGGCTAATGCTGAGTTTATTCTTAATAGGAATGGCTTATAGTATTCTGATGATGATAAAGGGTACAGACGAGGCGATTAAGAAGAAATGAGTTTTGCACACAACTGATGCAGTTACCAAAAGACAGAGCAAAGACAATGGGTAGAGCAGAGCCTGGCAAATAATAGAGCCTTCAATCAAATGTGTACAAGGAACAAACTTGTTGCCAAATCATATACTGCAAAATAATTTGCTTAACTCATAGTTACAAGGAAAACAGTTCTCTTTATTGGTTGGTTGAGGCTTATATGACTTTCTTCATTAACTTCTGGTTGACTATTGTGAAGGGTTGTATAAACATGCTAAAGAGTGCATACTTTTTAACAAGGGGGTAAAACCACATCTTTGGGAGACAGTTTTGATGTAAGAAAACAAATGATTAAAAATTTTTTACAATACCATAAAATCAAAATTGACAATAACTGAGCTAAGTTTACTTAGTGCTCCTGAAAAAAAGATGAATAAAAAATTCATGATGAACAAGGTTTTGGAAACAGTTTGTAATATTAAAAAAATGACAATCACATCAGTCATTTGCACAGAAGCCCAATGATACATTAAATGCTCATTAATAATGATTCCTAATTCATTTTTGGGCAACTGGTTTCTATCCAATGATCAGTTATGTTTGTGTTAATATATTAGTTTAAAAACATCCCTATGTCTTGAAAAAATATAGGAAATTTGGATTATTTTCCCTCTTAATTTTTCTTGATTTGTGAGATATGACTGCAATGATTAGGGATGTATCTAGAATTTTGTGTTCGTTTATTATATAAGCATTTGCTGAATGCTTGTTGCATGTAAAGTTTCGGTAGGAATACAAAAGAAAGCAAGAGACATCTATGATATATCCTAGGAAGACCAAATATTCACATGAGATAACTGGAAAACAACTACAAATAACCCCTTAGACGTAAGATCTGGTCAAATGCCACAGTAAGGTAAACCCCCATGTAACAAAGCTTGAATCCCTCAGCCCTAGAGAGTGCTGTTTCAAGGAAGCCCAGCACTGCCCAGAGGGACAGTTCCCTGAATGGCACTGTGGAGGTGCGGTGGAAAAAAAGATGCCCTGGAGGGAGAGGCCTGCATTTCCCCTTGGACTGCTGGGGGAATCTGGGAAGTCAAACTTTATAGGCTTCAAGTTGTTAACCTGAAAAATAAAGGTGTTAAACTAGATGATTTACAAGCGTATATGCTAGTCTCTTTATCGTAACAGTGACTCATAAGTACAAATTTAAAAATGTTATTTCGAAAGTTCCTTCTGATCTAAATAAAGTGCACGTGGAACTGATAACTACTATCTTTGATTTTCATCTAATTACTGTTATCTCTAAGGGAAGGGAGAATATAATTTCATATGATATATGAATATATCTCAATAAACTGCTTTAAAGAAACAAAACATTTCACTATTATGTGCCAGGCCCTATGCTAGACACAACATACATTAAAAATAGGTATTTAAAAATCATCTATTTTTGTATTGTGCGGTTATATATTTCTATTACTAATAATTCACCATGAAAGTATTTGATATGTTTGAATCATACATTAATATACTTTTTTAAAAAAAACTGTTAAAAACCTTTTATTTGGCAATCTTGTGATATTCAAGAGTCATTTATCCTCACCAAATATGTCAGCCCTTGATACATTTGCCTTATAGTTTATTTTGCTCTATGCACGTGAGTGTAACATTAATATACTCTTTTTTTTTTTAAGATTTATTTTTATTTATTACATATCCCCCCCCACCTTTCTGCTTGCTCTTGCTCTGTGTCCATTCTTCTGTGTTTTTCTATGTCTGCTTCTTGTCTCCCCCCGTCTTTGCAGCGACGCACTGAGTCGGCCCTCTGCGGCAGCGGCTCGCTCCGCTCGTGGGTGGCTCCATTCCGTTTTCACGGGCGGCTCCGCTCCATGTTTTGCGGGCAGCAGTCCTCCATGTTTTTGTTTTTTTTGCGGGCTGCCCGAGGGGGCAGCTCCGCTTTGCCATGCCCGTGGGGGCTCCGCCCTGCCCGTGGCAGCTTTTTGCCTTGCCCACGGCGGCTTGCCTTTCTCAAGGCCGTCTGCCCAATCGGAGAGGTCCCGGGAACCGAACCCGGGGCCTCCCATGTGGTACCCCAGCACACTCTTATCCACTGAGCTATCTAGCCGGGCCCAATAAACTCTTGCTGGCAAAGGCTTGGCTTTGGGAAAAAATACTCTTTCAGACCTATGAACTCTACTTCCATGGAGAAATGCAGTGAATGGTCCCAGCTCTTGCTAGTAGCTTGGCTCTGGTCATAGGCAATGGAAGACTGCACCAGATTTTATTTAGACCAACATTCCTCAAGGTATCCCTGTGCCCTCTTCCCCTTACCTCCCAACACAGCTGAGTGATTCAAAACACTTCCATGAGTTAACAGTGCTCACTAAGACAGTGATGCCAGGTGAAGACAGTTCCTGGTAGAGGATTTCCTAAAATGGAGAAAAGGGAATAATCTGGAAAAGACCCCCCTGGATTACTTAGGGTAAGCATCGAATATGCTTCCTTTCTTCATTTTCCTGATGCAGATTGTAATTGATGTAAGGGAGAATGGCAGGATAAGGAAATCTACACTCCTTTAGGACAGGTACTTTTTTGATAGTGCAAGTTTACAGAATACAAGTAGAACATAACATGACTAATTACACTGAAGGCGACTACTGGTCAGAACTCAATTACAAAAGCAGGGGGAGACATTGTTCAGGGACTATGACTGCGTTGTTTGGGTGCATGGTTTGCCATAATGATAGGTGACACATCTGATCAGAGTAATAAGTAGCCCACCATAGAAATAGTGTTGTGGTGATCTAAAAAGAAATGCCATTATTCTAGAGGAAAATCTAGATAAAAGTCAAATGTTAGATTCACTCAGTGATGGTGAGGTTTTACAGTTGCACACATAGCTGCAACTACCTTTATTACTGGAAAATCTTACATCCTAACTAAACTATTTCTTCTCAAAGAAAAGTTTTATAAAACAACTTTTGAAAATTCAAGTTTCTTAGTAATACATTGATCAAGTAAGAACAGATTTCAAATGGATGTCATCAGGAATATGGTCAAGTTTTCAATCAACTTCTCTGGAATTTACTATTATTAAAAGGAGTTTATATTTTTATCGGTCATTTGTAATTTTTTCAGTAACTGTCTATTCCTATCTTTTACTCATTTTATTTGGGTTGTTTTTTTAATTGATTTGTACTAGATTTTTAATTTAAACCAGCTCTTTGTTGTTGGTGTTTCTAATATTTTTTTCCAGTATGCCAATGATTTTTGATATTGTTTATGATATATTGCCATACAGGAGTTATATTTTAAAATATTTTTATGTAGCCAAAAGTTTTTTTATCTTTTTTTATTGCTACATGCATTTTATACAAAACTGGGATCATAATTATCATAAAATGCTCTAATATTTTTACTTGATATATCACATTTTCCCATGTGATTAAACATTCTCTTATAATGTGATTCTGAATGGCCATACAGTATATAGACGGCATATAATTCAGTTAATTCCCTATTGTAAGACATTTTTTGTTTTTTTCTATTTTTTTCAATTTTAAATAACATTTGGTTCAAGTTTAGAAATAGAATTGTTGTTGTGTCCAATTTATATGTTCAATTGCCGCATATGAAAGTACCTATTTCCAAACTCCACATGTTAATAGTTAAAAAGAATTAACTAAATTGATAGGATAAAGTGGTAATAATTGTTATAATAAAATTGCTCTGATTATTAGTGTTATTCACCTCTTCAAACATTCACTAGCTATTTGAATTTCTTTTGTGGATTGTCTCTTCATTCCTTTTTGTCCATCAGAGGCTCATCATTTTATATACTGATTTTTAAGGACTCTTTGTATATTAAATAAGCTAACCTTTTATCACATTTACAAAGATTTCTTAGCATTTTGCCTTTTGCCATCCCCCGGCCATGGTTATTGTTTCAAGTCAATAAAATGAGAAGAGTTTTGTGAGGTGCTTCTGAGAAAGAAGATTCTCACTTTTCTGAGAGAATGTCCCAGGACTTCTGTAAGTGATTTTCTCCTTGAACATGGAAGCATGAGACAGTGAGATTGTTAGCAGTCATGTTACAACCACAAGGGGGAGCCAGGCTTAGAATAAAGATGATACAAGAGGGGGCAGAAGAGAGAAGCTTCCTGTTGTATGAAAAAAAAAAAATCCCTATTCTCTGTATAAGTTTGAATTGTGTTTTCTGTTTCTGCAAATGAACATACTGTGATAAAGTGGTGGTTTTTTTTTTTTTTGAGAAACAGAAGTTTTAAATGTTTAAGAGGGATATCAGTCTTTAGTTGTATAAATTATTCCTTTGCTGCTGTTATGCTTAGAAAAACTTTCTCTATTTTAAAATTAAATGTGTTCATAAAATGAATGTTTTGTTAAAGTGAAAACTTAATGGAGAAGGACTGCTCCATCATAAGCAGGAGAGAACCTTTATTTTTAATCACTCCACGAATGGCAGGCGGCTGTACCAAGTCCAATAGATTAACCATAATTAAAGATGGCTGAAATGCCCATTAAAGCTCTGGATTCTTTGAAATACATATGAATTATCAGCTACATCTAATGAAAATGACATGAGAAATGTTCTATTAGGATCAAACCCATGTGAGTGGACTGAATTTAAGCCAGCTCATACCTGATCGAGCATTCAGAGGAATTAATTGTGGAAATCTTTATAAGGATGCCTGAGGAAGCGTGCAATAATGGTGTAAAAAGGTACTGGGAAGTAATCAGGGGACGTATATGCATATAGATATACATACACAAACACTATATATACACACTATTTTACTCAACTGTAAAAGGCAAGCTTTAAGGAAAAGGGTATATACTACAGTTTTATCAGTCGTCATAAATCAGCAATTTCACGCAAAGTCAGAGCAAGAGTATTTTGAATTCACAAAGCAAGTTAGACTGCTTTTCAAATGAACACCAACATTAGACTGCCTAAACAGTTCTTTCTGTGTGTGAATCTTGGAAATATTTTAGCTACCCTTTGTTTTGGTCTCTCTTCATTCATCTCAACTGGCTTGTGATCACTATTTCATGGAACTCTTCTATATCTGTCCTCCAAATATCCTTCCAGAAAACCAAAACCCAAATTCCAGCTGAAAACTTGCACAGACATAAACTCAGCTGCACTATGCTTGAAGAAATGGATGTGCAATAGCATAAAAAAGCAACGGAAGCACAGATACTATACAGAAGCATAGACACTATAGTGACATTGCTTAAAATGCTTCCAAATGTTCCAGCTCTTTCTTGCCGCAGCATCCCTTGCTTGAATGTGCTCTCCCTGAACTTTTTCTAGATCCTTTTTATTCTTTGGGTCTCAGCTTCATGACACCTCCCAAGACGCCTTCCCCAACCAAACTATCTAAATACATTTCCCTTTTCCCTTGAATGATTCCTCCAATTCAACCCTTTGTTTCCTTTATAATTTGACAATTTATTTGTTGACTTGATTTTTTGTCTCAATTAAAATGTATGCTCCACAAAGACAAGGACTATTCTATTTTATTCATCACTGTATTTCCAGTGAGTGCCTAGTAAAAAACATATGTTGAATGAATAATCATTGATTAATAAATGGAGTATCTTTCTTACCAGTTTAAAAGAAGATTTTCTCATGTGTGAAAAGGCATTATGGAGAATTTTTATATCCAAGAGGGGCCCAGGGATTTTGGATACAAATGCCAAAAGAAAAGAAATAGGCAGCTCATCCTGTTATATGGCTGTGAAGATAAACCAAACATATTATGAAGTATTCAAGGAATAAGAAATAGTTGGCAGCTGCTGTGCAGTTCTCAAATTTTAGTGGAATTTAAAAATCAGAATCTATGGTTCTAGAGTAGTCTAGCATGGATACACATCAACCTGAAAGAGGACCCTATGATAGGTTATTGTCTAGCAAATATTGACTCTCTCCCCCTTGACTCCTATTGGAGGGGTATATTTACCCATCTCTTTAAAATGACCTGCTTTGGCCATTGGGACATTAGTGGATGTGACCTGAATGGCTTGAAATGTGCTTGTGTAGCTGGGCTTGCCCTCTTAGGCTTCTGCCATTATCATGAGAAGAACATGTCCCAGGCACTCCACCGGTCTCATTAAAACATGTGAAGCAAACCCATACTCAATCCATGGCCTGAGCTGGACTCAGCAAAGACTGGATGAATCCAGATGCATGAGCAAGAAATCAATTCTGTTACATGCCACTATTTTTTAGGGTGGTCTGTGGGAAAAGTGTAGCAATAGTTAACTGACACAAACCCAGACCAATATTATTATTAGTATTAATAATATTAACAATTATTAATAACAAACCCATAGTGTTTAACATGTGCCAGGCACTCTTCAAAGTACGCTGCACATATTAACTCATTTAATACAACCGCGCTGTGAGGTGGGAGCTATTTCATTTCCATCTTACTAATGAGGAAAATGAGGCTCAGAGAAGCACAGTAACTTCCCAAAGGATCACTGAGTAAGTACCTGTTTGAATGTGCTCTCCCTGAACTTTTTCTAGATCCTCTAGAGGTGGGATTAGAAACTAAATAGCTTATGGTTGACATTAGCCAAGATCTGTCTGCTGGCTAGGCAGTAGTAGAAATTATAAAGAAAGCAGTGATTTTTCAACTCTGGCAGCATGGTTAAAACTTCAAGACTCCTTTCCCAGCTGGCAATAGCTTTTGTGCCTATTAATTACTCTGCTTGCTTGCTATCACCAGAGTACCTCATTTAAATGCACATGACTAGCTCACGGGCACTATTATCTTTGCTTTCATAGAAAACATAGCTAATAAAGTTCGTAAACCCAGAAGCAAAGTATTGCCTAGTATTGAGGCATGCTAATATAATTATATTATCAAGAAAATGTCAGGTAGGGCTGCAATGTACAGGACATTGTCCTGGAAGCCCTGTGCAGACCACCGTCAGGATAAGGACACTGCTTTCCTCAACAGCTTATAATCTAGTTGTTGAGATAGCACAAATGAGTTAAATTAATAGAGGATCTAAGCTTTAAACCCTGGTAAGATATTACTGAAGTTAAAAAATCCAACTGGAATTTCTGAGCTGAAGACCTCTTATAACTCGTCTAGCCGATAGGTTCTCAGCCTTGACTCTTCCATGGCATACTTTATGAGGGACGCTCACGTGTGCAACACACTCCCAGGGATTGTGTACAATACCTGATATGTGCCTTCCTCTCCCATTCAAGAAAGCAATTATCAGTTTTACAGAGATAACCTTAAATCAGATCTTACTTAAAAATAATTAGCCCATAATCCTCAATACCTTATTGTTAGTAAAAATTACCCGTAAGACACCTCATGTCTGGTTGTGACAGATGTATCCATATACAATTCTATCATTTTATGGCTAAAAGCAGTAAGGACCTAAAACTTCAAGCTTGTAGAGCAGACTAACAGCAGGCCCACTGTTTCTGATTCCCATTGAGTTACTGTCTCAAAGGGCGACCTACAATTGATAAGTGGGTTCTAGAAAAGGAAGAAACGATGACTTTATTTAGACTGCTATGGTCAGGGGGCTTTAGAGAGGATGTAGAATCTAATCTGGAGAACACCAAAGGCAAGGCAAATATGTAAAAGTACACAAGTGAAAAAGCAGATACGTTTGGGAGTTCAGTGGGAAAAATGACTTCATATAGTGGTAAAACGGAGATAGAGTTGGTTGCAGCCAGACACTGGAAGAGTATCGTCTAATTCTGTAGGTAATTGAAGGGTTTTTGAACAGAGGAACATCATCATTAAAACTAATATTGTGATGCTGTGCAGATCAGAGCCAAAGAGGGAAGCCCAGAGCCCGGAAGACCACATAAAAGTGGCTTAGGAGCATCACAATGATCATGCTCATTTTCACACTGGAACATCCACTTACAGTTCTACAGTACGACTCTGGTTTTAGAAATTGAGTGAGACAGAGTATGTGTGTGTATGTGTGTGGGGGAGAGAAGGACAAAGACTGCAATGATGTATTCCAAGTTATTAATAATAGTTGCCCTTTGTTGGTGAAATGGTGGGTGATGTTATTTCCTTTAATTAAAAAAATATTTCACAATGAACATGTGTTACTTTATAGTAAAAAGTATTGCTTAAATTTTTAGGCTGAAATAATGTGACTATAGTTAGAGTTGCTCCTATTTACAATCCATTTAAAGTATAATAAATTTGTGACTAAAAATATTTTGGCTCTAAATCTGTATTTAAAATATAACTACTTGATTGTATGCTAGGGATGTTTGCTAAGGATGTTTGACAACACATTTTCTATCAGTGTTTGGTTTCTTATACAGACAAATACAATAAAACCAATTTAGGACAGCAGACTAGAAATATTTTATTTTGAAATGAAATTTTCTTTACAAATATGGACTCTCATTGTAGTGCTAAGCTTGAATAGAGATGTTTGGAAACACTAAGATTTTCTGGCAAAAACCACTGAATAAAAATAGTCTTAAATTTTCCTTACTTGTGAATAAAGCCCCCCCCCCCCAAAGAATGACTCATCTGTTCCTCTGATAATGGGTAAGAGTGTGTGCAGATATTTCTAGAATTAGCCATGTGGTTGAAAACAAATCATACTGAACATCCTGTTTTGTAACATATATTTTCATTTAACATTTATCATGACTACTTTTGATATTATTAAATATTTTTTATATTGTCCTTGTTATTGGCTGCATCATTTTCTATTGTACGGATGTACCATAATTTATATAACTAGTTTCTTAACATTTAAGATTCCCCATTATTTTCTCCCTTCATGAGCAATGCTGCAAAGAAAAGTCTAACTAAATTTTTACATAAATAAGTATTTTCTTAGTCTAAATTTCTAGCAGTATAATTGCTAGACCAGAAGCAACTCAATTTTTAGACTCCTGACACACTGCCAAACTACCCCCCAGGCATTCTCACCGGTTTACGCTTATGCTGGTGGTATACAAATCTTCAACAGCACTGTGCATGGTTAAAAATAAAACTAAAAAACTGATTATTTGATAGATGAAAACATGGTACTGGCTATTTTTCTTTCATTGTAGAATGAGTGTTCATATCCTAGTGAGGTATTTATCTCATTTCTTTGGAAGGGCTTCTTGTATGTTAAAGCTATTCATACACTTGCTAAAATAAAAAAATAGAACTTAAAGCCACTATAGTCTCTCCATTAAGAGAAACTGAATGCTGGAAGTATATGCAGTAAATAATGATATACTTCCTAGAACACATTGAGTATTTCATAAACTACTTTTTTTGTTAGCAAAACTTGCCAGTCCAAGCAGAATGTGTTCAAATGTGCCATGACAAAGAATACAATTTCTGAACACTTAGATCTCTTGGAAGTAGTTATATACATTTGTTATAGTAAGAAAAAGAATAAAATAAACCTCAGCACTGTAGGCTTCACATTCAAGCCACATATATTCCATGATATAATTTGGTAAACAGGATATATTTCGTTACCCATAACATTTCCAAAACATAATAAAATGTGTGCCAAAATTTGTGCTTTAAAAAAATCTTTTCTTTTTAGAGACAGTTTTAAAAATCATCCTTTCGGGGTGATATTTTACATTAAACACCAGCATTGTCATTAAGCAGTGAATGAACATTACAATAAAATGTTTTCATTGTTGGTTTTAATATTTGTTACCCAATTTTTTTCCCAAAAGGGTCAGAGGGAACTTAAATAAAGGGTACAGAGATAACTGAATCACCAAAGTCAAGATAAAAGAAGGATAACCAGGGAGCAGAGGCAAGGGTATGGGTGGGAAGGGAAGACAGTCCCATTCAAAATCCCAAACTAAGGCTGGTGCCTGGATTTGTATATAAACCTGACCTTCCTGGCAGCTACAGCAAATGGGATACTTGATGAGTTGCACGGATTTCATTATTTAATAAACATATAATAACGATAATTAGAATAAATACTCTCTATACCCAAATATGCCTTTTAAAATTTTTAAACAATTTTTGTTGGGGATGAAAAAAATTCAATGCTCAGCAGTTATTCAACGGTATTTTGTTTAGCTTGATTGTGCACATCTTCATCCACTTGTATAACATAGTCTTCGTCCAGATAAGCTTTTGGTTGTGTACATCCTACCTATAAAATCTTTCATTTGGGTCTGGTATAGCAATCATCACGGAATTGCTCAGAAGTTTTATAATTTAATGTAAACATCTATTCACTGAATCACTTCCCTTCACTAATTAATTCCTTATAAAGAGTCAATCTCTGGAGCTTCCAGCAATTAATAAAAGGAAAGTGAAATAAAAATGTAGCCATGGGAGTTTCATTCCTTTTTTCCCTACCACCACCTATAGGGACCAGAGAGTGTTGTCATGGAGACAATGGCTGCTGGATGATGAGTGACAGGTCTCGAGAGAGAAGTGTCTTGGAAAGAGAGCATCTCAAGTTTAAAAAAAAAAAAAAAAGTGGTGAGGGAGAAACCAATGCAAGCTGTTTATTAAGCATAGTGGGGGGCTCAAATGAAAGGTGTATATAA